>VZTB01002454.1:437279-489027 GCA_013397245.1 Thryothorus ludovicianus
TCATTAAAAAGGCTTGGCGTAGAATCCAGACTGCCTGGCCAATATTTCAGTCTGTTACCCATTTTCCTCTACCACCTACTTGCAGTATTTGATAGAGACTGCTGCTTAAAAATCAAAATATAAAAATGTTGTTCAACATTATAAACCTCTTTTTCATATTATCAGAATATGTGTTTGCTTTCTAAGATCCTTACCAAGGATCTATTTTTTAATTTATTTTTTTTTTTAATTTTGCTTTGTTCTTTGCTTTGTTTCATGTCTGTTCAATTTTATTTATTCCATGTTTTCTTTTTGTTTTGTTTTTGTTTTTAGTTGTGTCTGGTAAGTTGAAATTTTATTGGCCATCTTCTAGTCATCGTATCACTGTGACGGGAACTTCTCCTCCCCTTTCCATCCATCCCCTTCCATGTCCTCCAACCACTCAGCTCCCATCTTTTACTTGTTATTGGCAAGACACATCGAACAGAATAAATTCTGCATGAAGTATGGGTAACTTAATGGCAAAGAGAAAGGTAATGGGTTGCAAATTTTCTGTCTGTTTTTGTATGATGTAGCAAGTCAAATCCTAATGTCTCCTGTTTTCAGTGACTGCCTGGGTTGAACTTCAAAGTGTGCTGAAAAAATTATGTTTGGTTAAAAGGTTTCCAGGATAAAAGTTGTTCTTTTCTTATGGGTCTTTTTTATTTTAGCATCTTTTACAGTCTCATCATTACATACCACATGTATGTGACCCAAGGCGTGAAATCAAACTGATACTAAAAAAGAAGGCAGTGAAAAAGCTTCCAGTACAGTTAACATAGAATGGAATTTAATAATAGTTTCAAAAGACCCTGTTTAATTCTTCTAACAGTGAAGCTAATAAGATTTTTATTATTTACCTTAATGGCAAAAGATTTGGAATATATATATGGGCAAGATGCATATATTTTTAGAGTAGTATCCATATAAAATATATATTTAAAATAATACCTAGAGAAAGATGTACCAGTTTATATTTTATAAATTCTACCATGGCTACCTATAAGACTAAATTCCCCCTTCCTTTTTGTGTAAAGTAGTCCCTGAATGGTCATCTTGAGGTACTATAATCACAACCATCCATCTATTTCTCCGGTGGTCAGAACCATTTTATTTTCTTTATAGTTGTACCTGTCCTCGAGTTCAACGAAAACAGAAACCTCATGAATCCTCTGCGCCAGCACAGAGTTTAGAAACCCTCAGTTCCATATTGTGTGGCGTTGTGTCACAGGCTAGCACAGAACCAGCCAAGCCCTAAATGTAACCGTATACTAAATTTATTCTTGTTACTAGAATCCAGCAGCATAACAAAGGTGCATCATCCTCATCTCCATTTCCCTCCTCCCCCGTGGCAAACCCCCAGCCAGTTCTCCCTCCCTTCCAAATGACACGTGCTGTCATGTCAGACTCTTCCCACATCTCCTTCCAAGGTACTGGTTGAACGTTTCAGAGCTAAATGTTTTGAAGTCTGCTAATTACAGTAGGTCAGTCTCAGCTTGGCTTTGCATAGTTTCTTATCTAAGGAAATGCTAGGAAAGGTAGCATTTGCATCCAAATATAGACAACGGTGTTATGCTTCAAAAATTCCTCTCAAAGCAGGAGGGGTGTAGGAAGAATATGTTCTGATATGAGCTCACCAGGGAGCAGGCACAAGGCATGGGGAGCAGATAACTGCAAAAACTGGCCCACAGGAACACTGAAAGTGATTTTTTTTTTAAAGGACTTAAGTATTATTGAATTCATTCTAGATAAACCCACTACTGCTTGATGTTTAGAAAACACATCTTTTGCATTACGTATTTTGCACTGCTTTTAAAGGAAAATCTTGTGAAAACATCAATGTTCACAAGGGGAGAAAAAAGAAACAAACACTAAATCATTTGATTTCCTGAAGTCGGATACAAAACATCCTCTTTATTCTCAATCCAAAGAAGAGGGAAAGAATAATTAGTTTTAGGCAGATGATCAGAGAGAATTGGAAATTAATAAATAAATGGGCTTTCATTTAATGCACATTTTTTAAGAAGCAAGAGTTAGCAGCCTATAGAACATGTTAGATATTTTTCTGTGCCAGCATCACCAATGTATCTAATGTCATCTATGCTGATTTTTTTTTTATTTTTTTATTGTGACTGACATGATTTTTTGACATTCTACTTACTACTGGATGAAGGGGTTGTTGAAGTCAGTATAAATCAAACAATGCTGGCAGTATTTATAATGTTAGGCTGAGCAGATGTTTCAAATTTGCCTTCATTTGCATATATATTTTGTTTGAACATGCTCTTGCATATGTAAATGAGGAAGACATTTAGCTCTGCTGTTCCTTTAAATTCACTCCTTCTCAGTGTGTTTGAACTGGAGATTTTAAGTGGTTATGATTTGAATAGTATTTCTTGGCCTTTTGACTTCCAATTTTTTTTGAGATCATGACTACATCAAAAGTCTGTTATATAAGCACTTAAGGGCTTTTTCTCTCCTCAGCTTTCCTAAGTCAGAGATGATGAATTTTGTGTGTGTAGTCCTGAATTCATAGTTACCCAGCAGTGTGTCTTGCAGCCCTTAACAAAGCGTGACCTCTGGGCCAAGTTGTCCCTCAAAGATTTCTCCATTCTGGCTTGCAGCCCTATTCCTCCTTTAAAAACCGAATTGTAGCAGATTTGTTTGTGTTGGTGACTGTTGCTCTGCAAGTTGTCTCATCAAGCTGGTGGGACTTATTTCCTTGTACATAGGGTCAACTCTATAAAAGCCCATGTTGCACAGTCAGAGCTTTAATTGGGAGGTTGAGACACAAGAAAAGATGATGTGAGTGATGCTGAAGCTGTGGCTGTTAGAGACCAATGTGTGCTGCCTCTCCTTTTTAAAGAAATTTGGCTGTTCTGGTTTATACCATTAAAACTCAGGAGGCAAATTGTTCTTTCATATCAGCTGATGGCAGTGTGATTTATTTACTTCTGCTGTTTTCCTTTCAGAGCCTCCACAGTTTGTTGTGAAGCCTCGAGACCAGGTGGCTGCACTGGGGAGAACGGTGACTTTCCAGTGTGAAGCAACTGGAAACCCTCAGCCGGCCATCTTCTGGCGGAGAGAAGGGAGTCAGGTGAAACAGCCTTTCTGTCCTCCTTCCTGGCACTTTCTTCAAGGAATGATTTCACAGGAGAGAAGTGCTGTAACTATTGTTTTAAAGATGTGGAAAACAGGTTTAGAGCTTGGAGATGCTATATGCTTATTCTTTACTTCTAAGGCATATGCATGCTAAGTGATGTCAGTCTTACTAGAACAGATCTATGTTTTGCTGTCTCCTGTTTTCTCCATGAATATAAAAATAAATCTGTGAATCAACTAGAAACATTCTATGTTTCACTACTCTGATAATCTAGTTCACCTAACAGGGAGAACTTTAAAGAAAAGGAGAGATGACTTATGCTGAAATTTGGTCAAACCCCCAAAGGCTCCCAGATTTTCAGGAAGTTTGGCTCTGAGTTTATGGTGCAGCTGTTAGTTTGCCATGTGTTTTTGAGTTTCTGGCAGACTAACCTATTTGCTGCATTGATCTGCATCACTGCATGAGTAGGACTCTAGTTCTGGGCTGAGAAGAACTGCTTTCCCACTCCATCAGTTAACTGACAGACTCTACCTGAATAGGTCACTTTTTCTCCCAAGTTCCTTATTTGAATGGGAGGGAAAATTATTTTCATTTTCTTTGTAAAAGATCTTGAAAGCCAGTGGGTGAAACACAATATAGCACAGCAAGAGAATTGCAGTTTCCTTTCAGAGTCATCTTTTGAAGGAGGGATGTGACACAAAGTATTCTTTATTGGAAGTGAAGAAGGAATATGGGATTCTGGTTTTTCTGTGAATGAAGGAATGAATGGTGCAAGAGTATATGACAGGGTTCTTTGTGTTACAAAACAATAGTGCAGAGAAATTGAGAACACTTGGAGATGGGCTTCTTTACTCCATTTGCAACATTTCTGTCTGGATAACTAAGTACAACTAGATTGCTGACAAAATTTAGATTATAATCTTCTCTGATATATTTATAGTAGTGTATTACGCTTCAATTTTATTTCTTTATTTAGCCACATGTTGTCTAGTACATATTTATTTTTTTTTTGCTCTTTTTTGACTCTACTGAGTGGTGATCACTTGTGTTGATTGAGAGAAATGAAAGAGGAGGTCAATGAATAGGGTTTGCTACTACTGGAGAATATTGTGTCCCATTCCTTTGGACATTTTTTGGAAATGCAAAATGTAGTTAGCCAAGAAAAAGCTAAATACATCCTCTGAGATCCTAAAGTATTCTTAATCACAAGTTGTTCCAGCCAGAGGTAGAAATTCAACCCCTAACTGATTTTTGGTAAATACTTTGTACTTCATACCCTAACTATCTAAATAGGCATAGGATTTAATTCAGTATTATAAGACTTTTCATAAAACACAAATGCTCTATTCAAAGAGGTCTACAGAGCATCTCTTTTTAAAAAATTGCTCCATTCCTACGAAGGCAAATGTTAAAATACAGATAAGTAAACCACTATCTTCATTTAAATGAAAGCAAACTAATGCCCTGGAGCAAGTTCTAAAAAAGAACATTAAAGCAAATCGTTGAGGTTCACCACAGTTACTTGCACCATTGCAGTATCTTGCATTTCAGATCTTCACTAGACTCTATTACACTTGATGCAAAGTCCAGTATTGATCCTAGAGAGTGTTTAAACAATCCTGAAAGTCTTACACAATTTTTTGCACATATCTGCACCTATTTTATCATTAAAAAATCCTACAGAAGCCATTCACATTCTGGTTATAGACATGCTTAAGACATGAAGAGCAGAATATTTTCTGTATAATATGAAAAGATTAATTTGTTTAGCTATATTAAAGTTACACTTACTGATGTTTGAATTTATTTAACCTATTTTTTTCCCCACTTTCTTTCCTGTACATCTTTTAGAATCTGCTTTTCTCATACCAGCCCCCTCAGTCATCCAGCCGGTTTTCAGTTTCCCAGACAGGAGACCTCACCATCACCAATGTCCAGAGATCTGATGTTGGGTACTACATCTGCCAGACTTTAAATGTTGCAGGAAGCATCATCACAAAAGCCTACTTGGAAGTTACAGATGGTAATCATAGATTCAATTTATTATTTCCAAGGTTGTTTTTTTTTTATATTTTTATTTGAAGACAGCAGTGCGGTGATGTGACACTACTTTGAAATCTGTTTTGCATAAATGTGGACTGCATGTTTCTTTGAACATAAAAATCCTGTTTTGGCCATCTCTGTCAGGGGCTTACAATTCTGGATGATGTGTAACTCTAAATTTCCATTTTGTATTTGGTGAGTATATTCAGTGTATGGATTTTTGTCAGATCTGTTAATTTTTATCTGACTCTTTTTTAGCTTCCCCCACTGGAATTAATTTACTTTCAGATTGCTTGCTGCATGATTCTTTTATCCCTTTTATTGTGTGACCATTTGCTTAGCACTTCCATTTACTTGTTTTTTCTCTATTCCTTAATATTGTGTTTTAGCAAGGAAAAAAAAAATCAACCTGTATGGAGATCAGCAGAATAACATAGAAATTATACTTCCCTTTTTAGGAGTAGTTCAGAAAAAATACAAGATGAAGAAGCTACAGGGATCATGACTACAAGCAGTAATGCGTGCTGGTGTGAGGCCAGTTTGCCAATTATCAGAAATATTTCTTATTTTTAACAGCAGAGATACACAGGGAAAATACTAATCTAAGCATTTACAGAGAAAGAGGATTAGACAGAGATTTTGAGCAGAGGGAAGCTCAAATTGTTGTCTGAGAAGAGTTTCTATAAACTAACCCTTTGTCCTTTTAAAAAAAAACAAAAAAACATAGAAATTATAAAGTGCTGGAAACATGCAGTGAACCTGTAGGATAAAATTATTTCTCTTCCCTCCCCTTGGATTGACATAGGAGGAATAGGACTAGATCCCTTCTGCTTCCTCACAAATTGTAACCTACATTTCTTAATCCTCTTTTTTTCACGTTTTCATTGGGGAGAAGGCCATGACAGGGTGAAAAATAAATTTACAACAGTTTTCTGCTAATGATCTATGCCATCTGAACTTGGAAATAATCAGTTTAAATGCATTTTCTTTCTCTGGATTGATCTGATGGGTAGCTTTTTTTTTATAATGTCTTGGGACAGTTTTTGATACTTTTATAAAAGTGAAGGCAGAATATGCTCAATATTTGTAAAGGTATTAGAATACCTTTATGAATGGTTTTCCTAAAGGTAGGAGGAGTTGCCATCAACTTCAGTGGACTTAAATCAGCCATGAATTTCAGTGTCATTAGATTTCTCCTAATAAAGCACAGATCAGTCAACTCCTTACCTTTGCCAATTGCGAAGTTCTTTACAAACTTGTCAAAGTTAAATGCAAATTATAAGTGGGCTTATTTTGTCTGTCTCTACAGAGAAAGATTGTAATGGCCTTAAAGGGTGTAGCAACAGGTTGGGACAAGAACTGAAGGATAAATAATGCATTTGAAAACAGAGTGTCATTTGAACATGCAAATGAAATTATGGGAGTTGGAATTCTGCCCAAAAAAACAGTGCTAACATCCTGTCTGTTGTTATGAAAAGTAATTTAGAAATATCTGATGTTCACAAATTATCCAAACTTCAGGTTTATATTTCAGCTACCAAACCAGTTTATAAGTTACGTGAGTCCCATGCCACTGCTGAACAGATTTATGGCATTTAAAATTATGGCTATTTTCAGAATATCAATCCATGTCATCTTGGATGGTACAGGTAAAGCAGACCTCAGAAACACAAGATAACTTTCACCTCTTTTTTGGATACTGGAAGTCTACCATTCTTTTTTCTCTGAATACTGAGAGTGGTTTCTATTTTTCTATGCAGTATAATTAAATAACCCATCAATAGCATTTATTTTCCCTTGGGTGAAAGATGCATTGAAATTGACATAGCCAAAGGGGTTGTGGGACTTTCTTTGTGACTCTGAAGTCATCATAAAAGTCAGAAACTGATGGAAAAATATTTCATAGAAGAAATCTTTCCGAAATGGTTCTATCCATTTGTGTTTGCTTTACCCTACTGCTGGTCAACTCACAATTAGGACACAGCACCAAGATGAGCTGGCAGAACATAAAAAATGGTTATTTAAGCAGTAGGTATTTGTGAGGTTATCCCCTGACTACCTACGTCCTTTTTAGCTGTGTTTAGATGCTGGAAGTATGAGCTGTGTTACACAGGTCTGGCAGTGGTGACAGATGGAAAAGGCGAAATCTGTGCCTTGCCAAAGAATCTGGGAAGTCCTTTCTTTTTCCATTATCACTTCATAAAGACATTGGACTTGGAGAATGCCTGGAGCATAGCAGTTGTAATATGTTATACTTTCTCTGTTCTGAAGATACTGCGTTGTGTATCATTTTAAACATCCATAGCTGTGCATCATTATAATGCACCCTGCCCTGAATAATGCATGCCTCCAACTTTAATTACTTGCTTAATTATTTTTAGTTTGTTTCAAAGCCTCAGGCAACTGCTGTTGCTTAGATGATTATAAAATTGCTTCCAGTTGCAGAAATGACTTTCCTGTTATTTCTCCTGGCAGTGATTGCAGACCGGCCTCCCCCTGTCATTCGGCAGGGTCCTGTGAATCAGACTGTAGCTGTAGATGGTACTTTAGTACTGAACTGTGTGGCCACAGGCACTTTAATGCCCACTATCCTCTGGAAAAAGGATGGGATCCTCATTTCCACCCAAGACTCTCGCATCAAGCAGCTGGAGACAGGAGCACTGCAGATCAGATATGCCAAGGTAGCCTGAACTGGCAAATGGTTTTTCTCGTTTCGTTTCATTTTGTGCTTCCACTCCAGGCATTTTTGATGTAGTAAACCCTATGCTTAGAATTAATAAAAGGTTGCATAAATTTACCCAAATACTTCATGTTTTCAGATAGTACATTCTTTATGCTTAGCACCTGCCTAAGGCACATTATTTCAGATTTCATAACAAAAAATGCTGTAAAGAGGTATTAATTAAGGGAATTATCTGCTACTTAAAACATGAAGGTGAATGTATTTCAGTACAGCAAATCATTACATTATTTGGGCTTTAGCTTTAATAGATTAAAATTATCTAGTTAATTCAAATGTTTATAAAGAAAGCCTTTGTTTAGCATATTCAGAAATAAAGCTATGGACACAGCTTTTTCAAAAGAGTGTCTAAGCATGCTCACCCATAAGTGTAACATACCTTAAAATGGTTAACCACCTGCCAAATACGTAGCTTCCTCAGAGAGTTATAGTACCTGGCCATTATTGCTGCTGGTCATACATTGCACACTTTAAAATGCTCTAAAATGTGAAGTTGTAGCATACTGGGTATTCTCTGCTATCTTTTCTGTGGTTTGAAACAGAGTAATTTTTCTTTTTTTAGAATAGGCTGAATACATCACTTTACCATATTCCCTAGAGTTGCCCTGCTGCCAATTACAAGTTAGACTGGCTTAGAGCTTGATTCTCTGATTTTTGATCACTTCCGTTCAGTTCATCTGCTGAGGCTGGGACCTGAGGAGGATAGCATTTCCTTTTGGGGGAAAAAAAGAGAAACACTTTTGAAATGTGATTAAGTCACATATGGACAAATAATCCAACATTCAGAACTGGATGAGGATAGCATATGGAGATTCTTTTTTGGGTCTGCTGTAGAATGAAATTTATACTAACACAGGGAGCCCCATATGTACCCTGTGCAATATTTAAGCTTGGCTTTAAAGATGACATGTTCTCCAGTGCTCCAGTCTTGATAAATCCCCAGGCATTATTTATGTAGAAGGTTGACAGTTGCATGGGGTCTTGTCATCTGAGTTCCTTCTCAATTTATTTGTTAGGACCTCTGCAGAGTAAGGAATAAATGCTACAGGAAATGGCCTTCGGTTTGCTCATTACAGAATAGTTCAATTAGAATCTGCAGCATTTCTGATTCTTTTGTGACTGCTCAGAAATAAACACCCGTTTTTGTTTCATCAAAATCGTATCTTCCAATGGAAGGAGTTTCTGGTGCGAAGTTTTTGCGGGCTAATACATTTATCCATATTCATGGGGGAACGTAGAGAGCTGTAATCACTTTTCTAGCCCACTGAGTGCCTGATTGTTTCAAATATTTATTCTTCTCTTCTCCCAACTCAGCTGGGTGACACCGGCCGGTACACCTGCATTGCCTCAACCCCGAGCGGCGAAGCGACGTGGAGCGCGTTCATAGAGGTCCAAGGTAAACCCAAGAGGATTCCTCTGTGTGGGGAAAATACGTGAAGGAAAAGCAGAAACTGAAATGCAGGAGTTCTCTAACTCTGTCACAAATTGCCAGCGCAGATGGGAGCAGCGTTTAGCTTACAGCTGCTTCCTGTCCATACTCATCATTTCTCTCTCTTTTTGTCAGAGTTTGGAGTCCCAGTGCAGCCACCAAGACCCACTGACCCAAACTTGATTCCTAGTGCTCCATCAAAGCCCGAGGTTACAGATGTCAGCAGAAATACAGTAACATTGTCATGGCAACCTAATTTGAATTCAGGTGCAACACCAACCTCTTACATAATTGAGGCCTTCAGGTATGTGAGTCTCCTGTGATTTGCTGTCTGTGTGTTTACATGTAAAGTGCTGCTAAAGAACCACCTGCTAACCTGCTGTTGTGTGTTTTATCCTTAGCCATGCATCAGGGAGCAGCTGGCAAACTGTAGCTGAAAATGTGAAAACTGAGAGTTTTGCAGTTAAAGGGCTAAAACCTAATGCAATTTATCTCTTCCTTGTGAGAGCAGCTAATGCATATGGGCTGAGCGACCCAAGCCAAATATCTGATCCAGTGAAAACTCAAGGTAAGTTTTTGATACTGAACATTTTGGGTGTCCACAGCTGCTGTCACAAGTTGACTAAGCAATACCAGATGCAGGAATTCTGGTAGCTTTGGCCTGTCTACCTATCCTGGCTATAATATATACTACAGTAAAATACAGTGTTTAAACTTGCATTTCTCTGTAACACAGACTCTGACAGCATGTTGCATTGCCTAAGGGAACCCTAATATCTCTTATCCAAAGGTAGTTACAACTTGCAGAATAGCTCTTGCTAGCAACCATAGTAATCCTTGTTTTTTTTTGAGTTCCCACACAAATCCTCAAATTCCATGGAAATGTTATTACTATGTTCAGTGAATCAAGTAAGGCTTAAGACTGAGACAGGGAGAGAAACAGCATGTAATCTAAGTTGATTTCTGCTGTAATAGGAAAGAGAAAACTTAAAAATTTGAAGGAATTTGGCATCATGAGCCAGTAAAGAGGTTTTGGCAGTATGTTACAAGTGTTTCCATAGCACAACCGTTGGAAGTAAAATAGGGTAGAAGGCAGTGCTTACAGATAGCCAAGTGGAAGAAAAGTCTGGGCAAAAGTGAATGAAGGAGTCATCCACTGACTGCAGCTGTGACTGAAGTCCAGCTATGGACCGAGTCCAGCTATGTAAAATTAAAACTATGTTTGTGTTCACTGTGGCCAATAAATGACACTTAGGATGAGGTGCAGGGAATAATGCATTGCAGCTCTGAAGCCTTCATTTTTCCAGTAGAAAAGTTTAAGTTCTTAAGAAGGGGAAAACTAGACGCACTCTTTTTCAGAGGAAATGTGATAGAGATCATATTTTTTTGTTTGTTTTTTTTTTGATCTTCCTATTTACTGGAGAAATTGACCCACTGGCTTATTAAGAGTGTCTGTGTTGTATGTTTGTTTCTTTGTTTGCATAAGTAAGTACATGCTAGTTTTTGAAAGGAAGTTCTCTAAAGGAAACAAAGAGTTTTTCTTTGGTGACTTCTCATGTTTTCTGTAGTTGGTCTGAAAGCAAGTCTTTCTCATCTCCCCTGGGGAGTGACCAGTTTCACATTGCTGTCTTTTGGTATTATGCATTTCTCCTGGTGGGTGACAATTTCAGTGGATATGTATGGACAGCAGAGTCACAGCCCCATGGAAAATCAGGATTGCACAGGTTCCCAAGTCTGTTACCAAGGAGAGATTTAATAACCTTTTAGTGATCCCTGATTTCTGGGAATAGACCTGCACAAGCCTGTTTTTCATATAGTGCAGTTTCATTTCTGGAGATGAGAAGAGGTATTGTGTCTGTCCCAAACTAACTGATTACTGACCTCATTCTGAGAAACAGCAAATGTTCTGTTCACTCAACTAAATGGTTTATTTATGGAAAAACTTCACTGTTCTCTGGGCACCCAGCAGAGCTGAAAACCCAAGACCCACACAATACCTCTGTGAAAATAACAACTAACACATAAAATTTTCTCCAAACTTAAGAAATGTAATCAAATGTCAAGTCCTTTAGAGCAGTTCTGCTCTTCTTCCAATACCATTTCATTTTCATTTAAGTTGTGGCCTAACTAAGCAAAAATTTCCCAGTTCCCTTTTGTCTAGAGGGTGATACAGTCCTGTCCTCACTGCATGTTCAGTCCACAAACCAAGATGAAAGTAGATTACTACCTTCAGTGCCTTCATCCCTTCAGCACTACCTTCCTACTACCTTCATCTTTGCACTTTACAAAGATTAACAACCACATTCTTGGGTGTTTTCACTGACAGTCCCTGTCTTGGAAGCTTGGAGCTGAAACAAGAGAGCACACACATCACTTCATAGCACAGATGTGCAAATGGCAGAGCCTGTGAATAGTTTGATCCATATTGTGGATGACTCATCTCTTTTAACTAGTAAAGCTAGAACAAATTATTCCATTGGCTTTCCTGTTACATTCTGAGCAGGGGGATATTTAGGCAATGCTCCCAAACAGAAGCTTTCAACTTCAATGCTTTCAACCTTTAGGAGGAGGGAAATACTATGATAATGGGTTGTTTGCAGAACATACTGCATAGGGATGTAGCAGTGACTCAGTGGAGGATGGTTTTGGTTTTGTTCTTTTGTCATTATCAACGTTGCTTGCTAAGAATCCAGATTTTTCACTCACTGACTACACATTAACCTCAGCAGTAATCACTGCAAGTGCTTTTCATGAATTTCCAATCACAGTATTTTAGCCATAGCCAGCATGATATTTGTTTAAAATGAGGCATCAAGGAGTGAGATGTGAACCTAGAACAGAAAATATTACTCTGATTTCCACAGTTCGTGTTTCTTTTAGTGATTACCCTGTAAATTTTACACATCTGACAGTCATTCCATTTCAGTTAAATGTGCTTTCCAAAGGCTCAATATGCAAAAAATATGTTTTAATTGTAGTGTAGTGTATTTTAAGAGGAATTTGTCCCTTCATGGATATGAATAATCCTTCCTATCTACAGGATAGATGAAATATCAGATGATCCAGACAGCCCTCAACTGGGCTCTGCCTCCTGTTTGCAGAAACCTCTTGCCATTAGAGAAGCTGCAGGCTTATGACTAATTTATTTTTTGTCTAGTTGTTAACATTATTTTATTGTAAGTTTGTCATGAATTTATCTAAAGATACAGCTTCTGCTTTTGCTGTTCTTTATATGTTTCCTGGTTTCTTGTAATTGACAGTGGGCAACAGAATGTTTCCTCAGCAGAAGAGAATAAAGAGCTGCTGCTGTAGCCATTTACCAAAGCCATCCTTGAGTGTGGTGTGTCCTTTTGTGCAGCATCACCCTCACATTTCTGTCAAAGAAGTGCAGTCTTGAGTTGGTACTACCTAAACATCAGTGATTTGCTCCAGAAAATGCTTCATGTAGTTTTTGATTACACGTTTAGGAAGTGCTTAAGGTCAGCTTCATTAGTGATGGCGTCATATACATTCTGACATACCCCTTTGTATTTTCATGTACTTATTTCAACAATCGTGTGTACTTGTGAGAATGGAATCTTAAATTATTGCAGACGTTCCGCCAACAAGTCAAGGTGTGGATCACAAGCAGGTCCAGAGAGAGCTGGGTGACGTGGTGCTACACCTGCACAACCCTACCATCCTTTCTTCCTCCTCAATCGAAGTTCACTGGACTGTGAGTACAGATCTGTGCCCTGCTGCTGGTTACATGCACTGCTGGGATGTCCTGCTTCCACTGCAGTGGGGTCACATTTGAAGAAGCTGAGAAGTTTGTGTGCTTGCAAATGTTGTTCTCTGGGAAGAGTGCTACTTGTGCTCTGCTTTTCTACTTCATTAAATTTTACCCATTTTCTCCATCTTGGGAAATACGCTGTTTACAATAGGGTGAAGGTTTCCAGAGTTCTCTGGAAGCTAAAGGACTGATCAAAGCCCTCCTAAGTCATGTCATTTGAAGCCTTTGTGCTGCTTTCAGTAGGACGTGTATCATCAGTCCCTTAAGGAGATAACATGGGCAATTCCCTGCCTGTCAGTCACCTGTAGAGAGAAATACTGCACAATTCTGTTTGAAAGTGTTACCTCCATGCTACAGACACACTGACAAACAGCCCCAAATCAGATAGCCTCATCTGAACCTACCCGTTCCTGTGGTGTGCTGAGTACATGTGGCACAGGGATAAGAGGTAGAAAAGGCAATGTCATATAGGTGTTGGAAGTTGGCTGCATGGAGGATGTAGCAGAGGAGCTGAGAGTGAGGAATGTAACTCAAAGATCAGTTTTAAAATGGAATGCAGAATTAAGAAAAAGTTGTGCAGAAATAAAACCATAAGGAGTGAACTTTGAGGTCTTTGTAAGACTTGTATCTGAATATTCCAATATATTGGTGGGGACAGTACAGGCTGTAGCTCCTGCCATGCCATGGCAGAATATTTTGAACAGGAACTAAAGGCATTTTGACTTTGTAGAAGAGCCATAGCCCAAAGAAGTCCTGATCCACACAGGGCTCCTTGATGCTGCAATAATATCTGCTGTGTTGCATAGTAATTGCAGTCTCACCTGCAGTAGGGCCACCTGCAGCAGGCAATCTCCTGTTTTAGCTAATACATTAAAACATCTTTGAGGTTCCTAGCAAATTTTGTTTGACCTTTACTTACAGAACAACCTTTTCCAAACAGGCAGCTTTTGTCAGTCTCTTGGGTGGCCTGTGGCTTCTCTGCAATTTTAAAAATAAGCATTACCTCAGTTTCAGCTAACACATGTATTTATGTGATTATTAAAAATGAAATGTGTTGCTCTTTGGATTAAAATTGCAAGCACATTGTTTTATTATATCATTGTATGAGATTTTTGAAAACAGGAAAATCTGATGCACTTTAAAAATTTTATTGTGGTTGTTGCTGGTCTTCCTTACTCATCAGAAATTGAAACCAGTAGTTAAAAATATAGTGAGTGCTCCACGACAGATCAGTTGTGTAAGGTAGTTTTCTGTTTCAGCCATAGCCAAACATATTGGATCTGCCCTCCATTACACTCAGAGCTCTTTCTCCATACATTTGGTATAAAATTGCCTTAGTTTGAAAAGCACTCAGGACCACTGAGCATCAGCTTAATTTGTTTTTCCAAGTCTCATCCATGTTACCATGCAGAGTTTTATGTTCCCTCTTGGAACCTGGCCCTTTCCTTCTAGCAGAGGGCCTCCCACTGAGTGGGTGGACAGGGGGAAGTCTTTCGGAGAGATCTGCCCTGTGACAGAGCCAGCCACAGCAAGGGAGACAGTGCCAGCTGGCCACCCTCTCAATTTGCTTTCTCCAAAAAGAGGCAGGCAGGAAACGGTGCTCATTTCACGGGTTTTGGGAAGTTTCCACACCTTGGGAGAGTTGACAGGCTCTCCCTTTGATCTCCATATTCATCACCCTGAGCGTGGCACTGTAAATCTCCCTTTCCCCCTGTGCCCAGCCCTGCTCTGCAGATTCAGGTGGCCACCAGTCTGACCTGTGCCAAGCTCCTTTGCTGCATGTTCATGTCCAAAGATTGTTCATTTCATGGAACTGGGGTATATTACACAACTTTTTTACTCCCTTTTAAAGCCTTCCTAAACCCAGGGAAACCAGCACAGTTCTACCAGCATCAAAGAGATTAATGCACTTGTGAATCAGACCTGTAATTTGCTGTAATGCAAGGAGCCTTTATCTGCTCTGGCAGTGATGTTTACTTTGAATAACGAGGGATGGTTCAGGGGCCATGCACGATGTGATGGGCGTCACCCCTGGTTCCTGTCTGTTTATGGATGTGTTCTGTGTTCTGCTGCCTTGCCAGGTGGACCAGCAATCCCAGTATATTCAAGGATATAAAATTCTGTACCGGCCTACACCAGCATCTTATGGAGAATCAGAGTGGTTAATCTTTGAAGTGAGGACTCCTACCAAAAACAGTGTTATCATTCCGGAGCTGAAGAAAGGTGTAAACTACGAAATCAAGGCCCGCCCTTTCTTTAATGAGTTTCAGGGAGCAGATAGTGAAGTGAAATTTGCAAAGACCCTGGAAGAAGGCAAGTAGGAGCTAGACTGTCTTCATCTTTCCTTTTTGAAGTAGCAGCCTGGCCAGCTTTCCTCTGATATGTTCATTATTTGATCTTGTTTGAAGTGCATGCTGTTTGAGAGCAGCAATCTGTGGCAGAGGAGACTGATCATTATATGAATTGTTTGGTGACACAGAAGTAAATATTCTGAGCCAGGCATGAGAGACAGAGAGAGAGGGATGTGCGAAAATCCCCTCCGACACACAATGGGAAATGCGCTTTTTTATCTCCCCTGCAGTGTGTGCACTCCTCCCTGCTGAGTTCATGGGCTGGTCACAAGTGACTTCTGTCAGATTCAAGCACTTGCTAATCACTATCTTGAGTAGATAGCAGACACCACAGAAATCATCAAAGCAGTGTAGCTGGGGGAATGAAAACCACGGTTTTTAGAAGGCTTTTATATGTGGATCAATCAGTGAGACAAAATGGAAAGATGAATGAGGGCAACAGATAGAGTGGACTAAATTATGTATTTCCATCTCATATATGTGCCAAAAAGACAGGGTTCATAAAGCTCTTCCTTTTGTTGCTGCACAGGCATGATAAGTATGCAAGGTGGCCAGTGCCTCTGAATAGGGATTTTGGTGCTTCTGCTGGGGTGTGCAGCCTTTCCCTTTCTATCTTCCTCCTCCATTAGAAATGCTGTGTAGCTCCAGTTTATTGCTGCATGTGGTTCAAAAGGTGTGCATAGCTGCATTCATCTTAAGCATCAGCTAAGCATACACTTTTTAGAAGGATTATTTCAAATTCAAAACATAAATTATTGTTATAAGTATGTTAATACTAACACATTCTGTCCAGATATTAGTGAGTTTTATATTACTCATTATTTTTTACACACTAGAGGAACTGAGATTTAGATTGGGGACTATACAGGATTTATTTTTCAAAAGTGTTGATCCTAGGTGAGATGATTTGAGACCAGTGAGGAACTCAATGCCCAGAACTGTGACATGCAGGTAATGGGTATCTGAGAGTACCATTTGGAGTGTTACTTTTCCTGTCCTGCACAGCAAAACTAGAGCAGAACTCAGAGCCTGGTTGTTGGGTTACACATTTTCCTTCTGTATGATTTCATCCTGTGGGCACAAACTGCCCTGAGTGAAGGGTGGGGCACGAAAGGTTGCATTTGTAGATGGAAACCATTTTCTACTTAAACAAGGCTTGTGGGTGTGTCAGGCTGTTCGATAACCATTCGATCCTTCTTTCCAAACACACAGCTCCTAGCGCCCCACCTCAGAGTGTGTCAGTGACGAAGAACGACGGGAACGGGACAGCAATTGTGGTCACCTGGCAGCCACCCCCTGAGGACAACCAGAACGGGATGGTTCAAGAATATAAGGTACTGCTGGCGTGCCTTGGCAGTCAGGGAAGGGCTCTTGGTGGATGCTTGGCTCCATCTTCTGGTTACTCAGAGGAAATGGGAGAGAAAATCGCTGCTTTGACTCCAACTCCGTATTTAGGGATTCTGCTTAGGTGGTGGAAGGCAATTAAAACAGCCTCCATAAATCAAAGCAAAGGGGTCAACGCTCTTAATTAAAACAGCTCCTGCCTTGCCTTCATTATGACTTGGGAAATGCACACACAAGGAGAGAGGGAATCATACCTGTTTGAGAACCACTTTGTGGCTCTTAAGGCACTGGCCAAGGTGGTAAATATAAACAGGCTTAATGAGTTGAAAAGCTCAGGGATAATAATTAACAGTGTTAAGATCTCAGTAAATTATGTGTAACTGGGTAGTTAAAACAAATGGAAAACTTTCAAGGAAAAAATACGCTTCTATGATAATAAATCTATTAGTGCACAGAATTCTTTTCTTCCAAACACAGTTTTCATTATGTTACTTAATTTTTAACAAATTGAAAGTACATTAAAAATATTTATTGTTTGTTATTCATTTATGAACACAGACTGTATTTGCAGTTCAAATTTTTTGGTGATAATTTGCATAGCAAAGTAAATGAAGTTTATTTTTCCTAAGCAAGCTAGAGATAGATCTTTTAAATGTAGATATCAAGCAAGATTTGTAGCCATGGAAAGGCAGGAACTTTGATTTTAGTCCCCTCCAAATGCACATTACTGAAAAAATCTTTTAAATGAGAATATCTTGACTATTTTTCAGGTTTAAACAGAGTGCTATAAACATACATAAATACAACTAATCCTAGCCATCAAAACTCATTCTGTTTTTTTTTTGTTTTTCCATCTCAGTAAAAATGGGAAAGGGATTGCTAAGCTTCATGGTCAATTTAGAATAATAAAACCCTTTTCAGAGCCTGGCCAACTGGTAAAAAAAAAATCTGTTTATAGCCTAGTTTCAGATATATAGTATAATGTAACTGGAAGAAATACTTGTGAAGTTATTTCATTTAAAGACAGACCTCAAGCTGGAGAGATGGAATTATTTCCAACAAGAAGCTGCATCAGAGGAATGTTAAGGTTGCAACGACACAACGATAAAAGTCAGGAAATTCACATTTCTGAGTGGATATAATCCCCTAGGATTTTGAGGTGACAGGCTGCCAGGTGCTGGAGCAAGCACACTGTAGTGCTTATGTAGCAGTAGATGGCACAGTGGCACATTTTGCATCTGTATTTGTTGCACTGATGCCATTATTTTCCTTTGTGCTTTTCACCATGGACAGAAAAAATACATAAAAAAAAAAATCTGTGAAAATATATATGCCATTATATATATGCCATTCCTACTTAAGTTACTGTATGTAATTATTGGTTTTGTAAAAAAAATAAATGCAGAACTGCTGATTTTAGATTAAGAAATAATAACAAGAAAAACATTCAAATAGAAGTCTTGTGAAATTTTCTCTTTTTTTCTTCCCCTTTTGTTTTTATATCTTCTCTTTTCTCTCAGAAAATAAAAAAAAAAGGTATGCATATGAGGGGCATTTCATTATTTTCTCAGCTACTCAGATCAAAGACAAGAGTGTATCTACTTTAATTAAAGGCTAAAATAAATAGGAAGAAGGATGCTATCTTAATTGAAGAATTGTCAGTAGCACACACAAAACCCCAGAAATTCAAATTCACAGCATAAGTAATTTTTTTCTTCCCTAACACCAAGTTAGAAATTCTTGTTATACTAATTCTCTCTTCACTTACGTGTCTGTTTTAATGTGAATTCATTCTTCTTTTATAGCATTCTAAAAGTTCATTTTCACTCGCCTGTTTATGTGCACACTCAAATGGAGGATGGCAAGTACTGAACAACAATGATGTTTGACCTGACATTCTTGTTTCATGCACTTCTCCATGCATTTCAGCATCTAAGAAAAAAATTTTTCTAATTAGTAGTTCACGATTACAAGTACATAAATAATGGGTGTCATTGTTTGCACATGCACTATTTTACAAGGTAGCAGTAATAATTTCTGTGAAAATGACCTAAGTCAAAATGTAGATTTCAGTCTTTTGTTCCTCTCTTAATCGAGTTCTTATTTGTATAAGAGCAGTTTTAGTAATAGTTTTACCCCTAGCACTGATTGTAACAGTCTCTGTGTAGTATCAGAATACAAAAAGGAGATTCTCTGTGCTCTGACCTGCTCTGCAGCAGCACTTACGTATATCCTGTGCTGGGATTCGATTTCAAAGGAGCTTAAAATGCATTTCACATCCTCACAGTGTCCCACTAGCCTTGTTTCAGGCCATGGCATCCAGAGAAGGAAAAAGGGTCTTTACAATGTCCTGAAGGTGAGATAAAATTTCCAGTGTCCAGGCAGAAAGAGCTGTACAGAAGGGGCTGTAGCAATTGTTCTACATGTGAAAGTCTATCCCCCTCACCTGGCAATCCCCACAGCAGCAAAATTGCACAAGGGATTTAAAGCAGCTATCTGGGTACTAAATCTTTTAGTTGGAGCTCCATATGTTGAAAGCAAAGTCTGCCCTCCCCTGTACAATTGGCCCAGGTTCTGATATGCTGCTGTTCTCAGCCAAGTTTGCTTCTTTACAGATAAAGTATTGAATTTAACTAATTCAACTTTCTCGATAAATGTTCTTTGTAGAGCAATACATTTTTGAAAAGGGTACAAAAAGGAAATAAGCACAGCTTCATGATTTCTTTTTTTTAGCAGATGTAGATTAGCTTCAGCTTCACCTTGAATAGCAGTTGGGAGTTCAACCATCCTCCTAAAAGCATTTGCCACATCAGTGGTTCAGGCCTAAAGAGATAAAGATATCTCATCATATTGTTTCTCCTAGGCATTTAATGTCACTGATGTAATATATGAAGTTGTGATTTGAAGTCACTAGACCTGTATCTTGGTCTCAACCAAAAAATGAGATCTGATGTCACACTATTGTCTCAATTAGAAGACAACATATCACTCAATATTTGCCCCTTGCTGCCATCTAAAAAACAAAAATCAAAACCTTTTGGATTCCAGCATGACATCAGTTCTCTTAAGATGTCATGTGATGAAAGACTTGCTTGTGTGCTTGAGTGACACATAATTCCTGAAGAAGAGGATTACAGGTTCATTTAACTGAATGCTCTTACTTTGTTGTTTATGTGGACAGTTCTTGGCTGTGGGGCTTCCCTCATTTCTTCTGTGCTTGTAGTTTATTAACACTTGTTGAACTCTAAATGGATTGCGATAAACTCATCAAATAATGGTAGGAGTTGGAGCAGATCTTTGGAACAAGAAGTATCTTTTTGATATTCATAGAGGGCCTCGGACAGCAATTCACCACTGCCAATGTTAGAACAGTGACCAAGTGTAAATGTCTCCGTCCAGAAGAAAAGAATGCGTCAGCTTTCCTTCTTCTTCCCCTTCAGCCTTGGATTTTGAGCATTTACGTGTGCCGTGCGTTTGCTTCCCTGCAGGTTTGGTGCCTTGGCAATGAAAGCCGCTACCACATAAACAAGACGGTGGATGGAGCCACCTTCTCCGTGGTCATCCCCTCCCTCGTTCCCGGCATCCGATACAGCGTGGAAGTGGCTGCGAGCACTGGGGCAGGGCCGGGAGTGAAAAGCGATCCCCAGTTTATCCAGTTAGGTGAGCTTCCTGGTAATCCTGCCTCTTGGTGTGGGTGATTGCTGTTTGTTTGCTTTCGTCTTTTATGGCACCAGAAGTGCTTCCAAGGCAAGTGAAATAGATAGCGTTACTTGATCTCTGGAATAGCAGGATTTGGCATTTCTGGTTTTAAACTTGCCTTAGAACTGCATTCTAAAGGTGGGATTAAAACAACACAGGGTTATTTTTTTAATCTCCCAGTTCAGCAGAGCTTTTTAGTTGTTGACTTTTCAAAGTGAATTTTCACCCTTAAGACTGATGTTATAAAACTTGTGGGGGAGTATGAATCACTAGGTGTTTATCCACTTTAGAGATGACCAGATTTTATCATTATTGAAGCAAAAAATCAAGCATCCTAAAATTAGGCACAATAAATATCAACTATGTGTGAAAACTAGCAAACAACCTGAGTACAGGAAAAAAAATGTACACAAATGATTTTACTATAATTTAACGTTCTAATCTCATTTACACCGCTGTCATAAATGTCAACCAGGGCCATTGCTCCTGGATGTTTCTGGGTAAAAATGCATCTTTGGTTTTGGTTATCTGAAGATTATTTAAAGTAACTTTAAGTATAGTCATATGGTGCTTTATAGTGTGCCTAAAGCAAAATACCTTATCATTATAGTATATAATTATGAAAGCAAGCTCAGCATGTTGCTTTGGACTTTATGTCCTGTCTGTCTCTGTATCATTAGTAGATCTACCTTCTTATTTCACTTGCTGTATTTAAAAATCTATAATTAAGAGCATGTGAAAACAAGACAGAGCAACTAATATGGAAAATTACTTGTACATTTCCTTAGGTATTAAAAGGAAGGCCATCTTTAGCTTAGTTAAATTGGACAGGTATATGATTCCCAATTACATTGATGGAGATTTTACAATAAAATTGCACACAGCTTGCATGATTTTCCATTAATATGGAATTATTACAGGAAGGCCCCATAGTTATTTGTTGGATTGTTCCCCCCTAAGCCAGCTACCATTCACAGCTTTCTACAGCCAGTCAAAATCAAGCTTATTCTGTATGGCTTACATTTTGAAAATTCTGCATTATTGAGGTTTATGAGGATAACCTCAAATCTTCAAAGCTAAAGGCTCCATAACCACTTATTTTTTTTCCCTTTTGTTTGATGATAAGCAAATTCTAAATGAAGGTGAATTTTATAATGGAACTTAATCACTTTGAGGTTTTGTTAAGTTGAAAAAGAAACAAATGAGACTGTCAGGGTAAAGTTTTTACCCACTTCTGGGTTCCTGGCCTTTATTGGCACTTTGTTAGAAAACAAGAAGTGCTCCTACACCTTGAATGGTGTTCAAATGTGCAAGTCTGGTAGAATACACTTATTTCCTCATGGTCGGAGTTTGCTTTCACTGCTTGCCTCTAATTAAGTGGCATGGCCAAATCTAGGTGTAGTAAATCCCATGATTTCATTGTTACATGGCAAAGAGGGAGAGGCAGGAGTCTTGTGGAGATCCATGCCACAAGAAACTGAACGATGAGATACGATGAGATACCCTTTCAGCAGCTGCAGAAGGCTGCTCAAAATTAGTGCTTAAATTTAAGAGGTAGCACTCTTTGGTAGCATAGATCAACCTAAATCATCCAGGCAGAAGAATTATCCAACTTTGCCCTGTGATAGAAATTCTCCTACAGCCCCCTCAAGGAATTGGATTCCTAATTCTTAGAAGTGCTCTCAGCATGGGGGTGGAGCAGAGTTTTCTGGATAGCTTTCTGAAGAAAGAAAATTAATTGTTGATGTCATCAATTGGCACTTTTCACCAGCAATAAATTACATTGTTACAGAGGGAGGGAAGTGAGGCCAGGGAGAGGTAGAAAAGAGGACTAAGGATGCTCTTTGTAGAAGGTTTGAAACAGTCTGGACATGCTGGATGTATGTGCTCTATGAACTGTGTGGCAGCTTCAAGCTACTACATTTCTCACACTGCTCCCAACTATTCCTTCAGGAGGTCTTTTCCTCATACCTGAATTAGTGCAATTCTTCATTAAAAAAAAAAAGAAAAAAATCAAAACAAAAAATTCCATGTGTGAAAAAAGAATATACTGTGTGATTCTGAGGTTCACATTTTAAATAAGAACTTTTCATTAAAATCCAGCGTCTATCTCCTTAAAATGTGTTTTTCATACAAAAACGTGAGACTGGGCTGTGGCTGGCTCTGGGACTCCACTTGGAGCCTGTGTGTGGTGTGGGATGCTCCCAGTTTTGTGACTCTGGGACGTGCCTGGGCAGAGTCTCAGCCGGGTGTGTGTGACAGGAGGAAGCCTCACCCTTCCAGCAGGAGAGGGGAGGACAGGAGACATTGGATTCCCTGGGAGCTGAGGCGTGCAATCACAGTCCCATGCATCAGCTGAGCTGTGATAAATGACCTTGTGCACGCACTTAACCTGTTACAAAGACAGGTACAAATTGTAATCTTGAAGCTCTTTCATTTTCCACGTCTCTGCTGACATGAAGCAGCTCACTGAGCTGTGGTACCCCAGACTTCCTATGCCACCAGGGACAAGCCAACGAAATAACTTGCTTGTTATTCATAAAATCATGAGATCAACTGAAAAATTATGTGTCTCCTTAAAACACCCTGCATGAAGCTTCTGAATTTGCCTCTTGGCTTCTGAATGATCTTTTAAAGCTCTCTGTGTAATTCCAAGGACTGAAAAAATGTTTGTTTGTTTGCTTGTTTGTTTTAAACGGAAAGATGATATTTTGTATAAAGAAAGACTGCAAAAACTTTAATATTAAGGCAAAAAAAATCATGAAACCTAGCCATAGCTCACTATATTTTGCCTATAACAATGAGCTGTTCTCTTGTCACAACATGTAACTTAAAGACATTGTTTATGAAAATAATCTGTACAGAAAGATGAGAACTAGCAAACAGTTTTTTGCTGATCTCTAGCCTGGCTTTTGTAGAGTGGTGGGATACTGCCTGTGGTAGCTTGGCAGTATTACCTATGCTTGTTGACAGATAAGTAGTGACATTGGAACATGTTGTGATATATTTTGTTTCTGGTACCAGCTCTGAGAAACCTCACAACTGCAGTTAATGTTACTCTTAAGCACAAAATTTGTGTGAATGTATGGTGTGCAGTTATTTATTAAGAGATGTCTGCACAATTGCTATAAATGTTAAGTGTATTGTTCAACCAGTCTCAAGTGTACAAAACACAAGAAAGTATCACTGAATCTTTGTTATTCTAATTGCTTCATTTAGGAAATGTGATTTGTAAACCAGCTAACATGCCTTCAGGATATTATTCTGTCAGCCCTTAAGGTACTTTGAGTGTGATAGTTGTAAGGGATTTTTTTTTTTATATATTTTTGTTTGTGGCCTGCAAACAAGAAAGTAACCTTTATTTTTACCCCTCACAGCAAACCCTTTCAAAGCAGTTTTGTCCTCAAGCTGTGTATTATAAGATTGAAGTGCACAATTGCTATTTTATCAGTCTGGGAAACACATCTAGAAAGGAGACAAAATAGCATAATCTTACCTTGGTAATAATTTTCATATTTCATCATGCACATATGTTTGAGAAAACACTCAAGCAATATGTTACAGGTTTCAAGTGTTTTGCACATTTTAAATTGCCAGAATTATCAATGTCAACACCCTTTAGCTATTCCTACTCAGTGTTTGTACATTTCATATACTGAATGAGACATACATATGGAAAAGTACTTTTCCAGAAGTTGTACATGTACAAGGCAAAGTTAAGTTGCTTGCACACCTGTGAACCTGGAATTTCCTGTCTTTTTTGAATCTTGGCATTCCAGTCATAAATGGATAATAATCTTTTATTTATAATTTAGCAACTTAAATGTTAGCTTCCACATTATTATTATTTATATGAATATTTAACGTTAGTATTTATATGAATATTTAACATTAGAGGATTAGAGGTTCCAGTTTTTCTCTATGTAAATTGTAATTAGTTTCCATTGAAGTTAGAAAGTTGGAGCTTCAAGACATTCAAATGGAGCAGCTTGTGAGTAATAGCCACAGCAACTTTATCTGTGATTAAAAAGAAAGCTCTTATCTTGGGGTAGAAGAGGGGATGAGTCACTGTGATAATATTCTGGTTTCAGGGAGCTGTGGGATCAGCCTGCTCCAACAACTCGGAGGCATTTCCAAGTACATTAAATGCTGCGGCTGCTGCTCTGGCAGCAGGATGCACTTTGCCATAGAATGTTTATGTTCACTTAATGTTTTGGCACATCCCCCTGAAGAGTGCAAGCAGGAACAGGAATGTTCATTGTGAACCATTTACATATCAGTCCGAGTTCCAGAAATGTCCTGGGATGAAGAAAAAGTAGATTTGGGATTTTTTTAGTTCAAGAGGTGTTTCCAAGACCGATCATTCAGGATCTCACAGGGCTGTTAGGGACAGGGATGATGCCCTTCTCAAAAAAAGGCTTAAAGATAATGTTCCTGGAAGTTTTTTAGTGATGTAGAGGTCACTAAATTTCATTCTCTTTATATTTAGCTTACTTTCTATTTTTGAATTAGGAGTAGGCTATAGTCAAATGTGACCTCTTGAAAGCCTTTCCATCTCTTATATTGTTTATCTGACTGTACATGAATATAGATGCATTTTTCTCCTTCCCATGTGCATGGATATATACCAGCTATATATATAACATATATGTTATATGTATATATAACCATACATAACAGTCCTCCCATATTTAATGTGCCAGAAGCCTAATTTCTTAAAAGAAAGTTTATCATTATGCTGTTCTAACGCCTGCAATGGCAAGTAAAATAATAGCATGAAATTAATTAAAAATCAAGATAATAAACAGTCAAAGATTCTTCAGGATTTTATGCTATTCAGACTGAGCAGTGCAAACTGTTTGTGTATAAAAGTACTATCTTTCTGTATTACTGAATTGTTGACATGTTTAGAAAACATTTTTATTTATTTTTTGATTTTGTGATTATTTTTTCTCCTGGATTTATTTTTAAAAATATATAGTTTAGGGATGAGACAAAAAATATTTATCATTCCTCTTATTTATTCAGGACCAGAGGCTCTCCATAAATGTTTTATTCTATTCCATTAAGTTGTATAAGGGACTGTAGCTTTTTAAAAACACAGAAATTACTCATTTTGAAAAGGAAACTGATGATGCAAGTTTTCATATCTTAATATGGCCTCAGCTGCAGAGAGACAAAAGATGAGATGACAGCTTTAATTCATTGGTCACAGTATACTTTATACATTTAAGCCCATCTGGCCACTTGTGTGGAACTTCACTTGGCTGTCTCCATAAAATCTGAAGCAACCCATCTTAACCTTGCACAAATAGGCGTGAAATCCATAAACCCAGCAGACACAAAGAGTGTATTAGTAAGAAAAGAATGAGTCTGCCTGGTGAACTTCCAGGCTAGGCAGTGCACTTAGGATCACAGAAGATAAAGGGAGCTGAAATATGAAATAAAATTTCCAGTAAGGTAGCAGTCAAAGGCAGGGGTGATTTCTCAGCAAAATAGATATTTGCCTTCAAGGTCACAAAAACTGGAATCTGGAATCCTTCATTGGAAGAAGCTGTTATTAATTTAACCTTTTCCATTCCAAAAGGTGTCCTTTTCCAGAGGAAATAATCTGTTGGGATTCCATCTCTTGTTTGTATTGCAGTTTCCTATTTTCTATGTAGGCGTATTTTGGCATAATGCAAGATGTCATAATTTAAAAAATTCTAATTATTCTATTCTATTCTATTCTATTCTATTCTATTCTATTCTATTCTATTCTATTCTATTCTATTCTATTCTATTCTATTCCATTCCATTCCATTCCATTCCATTCCATTCCATTCCATTCCATTCCATTCCATTCCATTCCATTCCATTCCATTCCATTCCATTCCATTCCATTCCATTCCATTCCATTCCATTCCATTCCATATGATTATTTCATAGGAAAAAGATACTGGCTTTAAGCAAATAGGTTTTCATTTCTTATGTAGCTCATATTAATAGAATTAATAACAGCACCTTTCTTCCTAAAACATTAATCTCTTGTTCTGAATTTGGTGTCACTACCAATAGTATGAAGCAACTGTCTCTTGGATTTATACAGGAGTAAAAGTGGATATTTTAAAGACCAAACTGTGGAATGTGTAAAGCAATATCCACTCTGAGTAAAGGCTTTGAATTCTTGCCCTCACCCTATGCAGTAATGAAATTTCCAGTGAGTCCTCACTTTGGTGGTAAAGCCATCAGGAGGGCAGTATTTTGGCTTCGCTTCAGTCAGAAAGCTTGGTCACTACCTGGGTCTTGTTACTGCTGTTCCTAGAAGGTTCCTGCAAAAGTTCAGTACAGAAAGAGCAGAAAAGACCAATTCTTAAAGGTGCTGTCTCTGTAAAAAAGAAAATAAATTAATAGTCTGTGGAAAAATACATGTTCTTTATTTTGATGTGGGTTATTTAAGGCTAAACTGGTTTTGAAAAACACTGCTTGTTCATTACTAATGAGACTCCTTGGTTGTTTTTAGCAATTCATAAATAATTTTTTAGTTATCCTTTAGCTTTGTCATCCATATTTAAGAGGGCAGGATTGGTTATTTTGTAGTTTTACTTTTCTACATCCTTTAAAATATTCAGTCTTTTTTTAATTGAGGTCAAAGTGAGAGACTGAGAGACTGCAAGCAGTGCACTAGACTGTAATACAAGATTTAAGTAATCTGTCAAGAACTGTTAGATTAAAATATCTCCCTCAATACCACCCTCATGTGAATGTAGTTTAAATTTGTAGCTGTGATTGGCAGTTCTGAGAGTGGACGTTTGGGGAGCTGACTTGTACCTACTCACATTGCTACTAATGTTTTATACTGGAGATTTTTTTCACTTGGTATGCTTTTTGCTGATTTTCTGAATAATTTTCTGAAGCTGATGTTGCTTTTTTAAAATGAAATAAAAATTTTTAAAAATCAGTCCACAAGTTTATAGTTTAGAAGCCTTTCTGTTTGTATACCTGGTAGCCTGATTTTAGCAGCTTTTGTAAGCAAACAAGAATCAATGATATTGGAGGTACCTATCTTGTACAGAAAACAAACCAATTCTGTCTAGACCTGTAAAATTGAGATTTTAAAGAACAGTCATAAGGATTTTACCTTGAGAAACTGGACTGCAATTATATTGGCTCTTTTCATGCTGCCTTTTACAGCTGTTGATTCAAATTAATTGGCTGTTACGGGTGTCTCTGTTTCAGATTCTCATGGAAACCCCGTGTCTTCAGAAGATCAAGTCAGTTTAGCCCAGCAGATTTCTGATGTAGTGAAGCAGCCTGCCTTTATTGCTGGAATTGGTGCAGCCTGTTGGATTATCCTCATGGTCTTCAGCATCTGGTTGTATCGCCACAGGAAGAAGAGGAGTGGACTCACGAGTACTTATGCTGGTATCAGAAAAGGTGCCCTATTATCCATTTCAGTCTGTGAGCTGCTGAATGTCTGTTTGCTGCCTATTTATTTTGTCATCAGTCTCTTGTTCTTCTCAGGCTCAAATAAGGAATTATCAGCTTACTTCAGTTCTTTCATCAATATGGGTCAGGAGCCAGTGCAGAGAGCAGCAGTGTTTACATAGCACACTAAGTCTGGCTTCAGAGCATTAAGTCTTGAGCTGGAGTAGCTTTTGGTAAAGATACTCCTACAAATGAGAAATGTAAAGATGGGTTTAAGACCAGGAGCTTCCAATATGCCCTTGCTCTCTGACACTGTATCAGCTGAGGAGGAGCCATCTGAAGAGGATGGTAGCTCCTTTGTCCCCCTGTTGAGTGCTTTGCCTGCTGCTGGGAGTGCTAACGGTGGTGTACACTGCAGTAACACTCTGGGTGTGGGTACTGGAATTTCCTCTGTTCTGGGTGAAGTGTGGCTCTTTGCAAAAGCACAACGGGCAGTCTGCTTTCCAAGACTCTTTTCGTGAATGCTGTTGTGAGACCCTTGGCTGGGACTGAGTTCTGGGGCTATGCCATCCTGCGTCTGTGTTCAGTTAGAATGGCAGCTATGGGGTTAACTTAAAGCACTCCTCATTTTTCATGTTTTTTTCATGTTATTGATACTTCTTATGTGTCACATTGTCACTGATCAGGCAGTGCTTTGCAGTAAACTCTCTGACAAACAAAACTAGAATCTCTACCTGGAAGATCTTCTGGAATAAAGACTTGACTCCTCCAGATCAAATAAATTCCAGGTTAAGCCTGGAAATTAAGCTGAATTCAATGAGCTACAGTTCATTACATCTCAAAGCAGTACCTCATAGGCATGCATAGCTTAAGAACCATAAATTTTGGAATGAATCAGAAAATGGGAGATCCTGCTTTTGAAGAACAGTTTGACATTTAGCAATCAGAAGACAGGCCTAGGTTTAAAAGGTGGATACATCTTCATGTATGAAAACTGTCATGAGTTTACATTTAGTCCCCAAATGTGTTATGGGCAAGACAGGCAAATCAACCACAAGTGGTTTTTAACAGCAGCAATACGTTGCTACATAAAAGAAGCAGTGCTAAAAATAGCAAATGAGAGAGTGGAAGCATGGAAATATATCCAGAGTGTTGCAGAGTTGAGATGTCCTCCATGCTACTTAGTACCAGTGCTCACTGTGGACTCCAGGCACAGTGGTTGTAGTGGAGTTACAGCCAAGGGAATGGGGAAGGAATTGCACCCTTGGCTGTGTCTGCTGGGATTTCTTAGGCAGGGCAGCCCCCCACGTAGTGCTGCTCTGGTCTGTGCTGTTTTGTTTTACTAATAGCATGCTGCCACACTGCCTTTCTACAGCTCTATCACACTAACATCACTGTGCTTTCACCAGTACCTATGATTAAGCAAAAGGCATACAATTTGTCCTTAAAAATGGTTACTTCAGTGACATCAGCTATTGTTCAAAACAGCTGTGTTTTTCAATATCTGTAGAAGTATCTTCCGTGTAATTTGGGGGGAGTTTAAATGGAAGTGTACAGAAAAGTAGGGTATGTATCTCTGGTATCAAGTATTCTTCAAAGACAAAACCTATCTTTAGTGAAATATGAATTGCAAAGTAGTTTGCCACTCTGCAGTTCATGAAGTCATCTCTGCAAGCCCAAACTTTCTTCAGTCTTGCATTTATTTATTTTTATATTTAGCTCCAGGCCTGTCATCTGTTAAAATGCTTCACTACTCCCACACATACATACTGTACTAGCAGTCTTACACACTCGGAAGAGTTTATTAATAGAAGCTCTAAGAATTAAGGCATTCTTTCATGTGGTAGCAATAAGATTTCCTTCAGCTGAACCTCCTCAGTTCCTTAAGAATCCAAACTAGGTTTAGTACTTAGCTCACAGAGGAGTAACGAGACAGTAGTTTAAGATTATTTTTCATGTCTCTGTGATTGCAAATTATTTTGAGATTCTTGATTCTCTTTGGAATAGCTCATGTTTAAATGCCCATTCTATTTTAATGAAAGCTTGTTACTATGGTTCTATATTTTGAATGTAACTAAATTAAACTTAACTATGTGAAAAGGCCTAGCTCAAAGAAAATACAATGATATTCCCAAGAAAAAAAGATTTACTACAAATGCAGCCATAAATGGCCAAATACTCCATTTTTCTTTCTTTGTTTAGTGTCATATCCCTGGAAATAAATTGGCTTGGTAAAAAGGGGGGCAAACGTAGAGCATATCTTAAATTATAACAAGACACACTGCACTCCCCACAAACTTTAGAGTTCTTAAAAAAACAAGGTTAAGAAGTTGTTCTCTTAGCCAGAACCTTTTTTTTCCCGTGCTGGCTTTGCTGATCGCCTTCCATCTCCAGGCTGTTTTAGTGAATATTTGATTGTTTCCCTTCCCTTTTGCTGTCCTTAGATCAGAAAGGGCAATGTTGGCCTTGTTCTGCCATCGGTGAGAGGAAAACGATACTGTCTTGTCAACAGGAGGGGGAGCATGTGCTAATAGGAAGAGCAGATGCTGGGGCTTGGTATTTGGATTAGAGACCCTATTGATCCAAAGAGGATTTATAGTAGCTGTGAGAGAGAACATTGTCAAGCAGTGTCATTGTCCTGTTGTTAACCTTTCCCTCACAAAGCCAAGGGTTGGAAGGTAGAAAGGTGTTATATCTAGGGAGAATTTTTTTTTTTTTGTGATTATTTAAAAAGGAAAGATAATAACTCTGTTTAACTGTCTCATCTCTGACAACAAAATTTAATTGCTGCAGTAGATTTTAGTGCCTTTATTACAGTGAGAGTTGGTGCCATTCTTGATTCAGAGGCAGTAAAACAGCAGCTCTCTTTGTTCCTTTTTATGATTATTATTTCCTTACTGAATACTTAAGTGTGCCTATTAGTTCAGTGTAATGAGCATTTACTTACTGAACTGCAGATAAGCTTCAATAGGACCTTGATAAGGCTTTGTTAAGGAATTTGTCATTCTGCATTCTGGAATGATTAACAGTGTGGGGGTTTTGTTTGTGCTAGGATTTTCAGAAAAAAAAACTTAAAATACCAAACTGAGAGGGATTTGAAAGGCTAAACCATAGTCTCACCCCCTCAGGAGCACAATAGAATATCAAGCCTTTTTGGGTTTTTTTTGCCCTTTTTTTTTTTCTAGAATAGTACCTGCAGAGACAATCTTCTTTCTGAACTCCAATTTTAGTTTTATTTTTATATCAATGTGACTGAACTAGTGGTTTAGTTATATATATTTGTTTTATGTTCAGCTGTCTGCTAGATTTATACTAATGTGGTATGTTTCCCTTTCTCTCTTCAGCTTAATAACCAGTTTGTATTTTGTTTTGATTTTTCAGTCCCGTCTTTTACCTTCACACCAACAGGTATATATTTGCACTTTTCCCCCCTTCTTTGTTACTTAAGCATGTGTTTGTGGTACTATTTCTCTTTCTCTGACATAACCAACCAGCCCAGCTGTTCTGAAGGGCTTTTTTTAAACAATGTCATTAATGACAGGTATCATTATTTGTTCTCTGAGTAGTGTGCATTTGCTTTGTGGCTGACAATATTTATTATTTGTGTGTACCATGTCATAGCACACCATTCCACACCAGCATGCCATTTTGTAGCATGATCCTGTCAGTTTGTACAACCTGGGCTCTCTTCCTGCATATTCCAAGGGAGCAGTGTGGCCTCCCACATCTAGCAATGCAAAAGGTGCTTCTGATGGAGGAGCAATGACTTAGCAAAGCCCTGATGCTGACTTGAAAGAGATTCAGTGATAGTTGGTGAAATATTTGTTCTTTTTCTTTCCTCTGAATCTGCATTGATCCAGCGACCTCAGAGTTGTCTGCTTTGGAAGATAGAGAAAATCAAAGTGATACAGTATTTAGATTTCTTTGCTTACTGCCTTAAACGGTATTTTGCTATGAAATTTTAAAATAATTATCCAGTTCAGCTTAAAAAGAAGTGCATTTCAAGTTCAGTGTGAGTTTAAAATCACCTTCTGTTTCGTTTTGTTTAGAAATGTGCAAAATGTGGCACAATCTGAACCATAGCCCACCAAAGCCCACGAGAGCCTTTCCATCCTGTAGAGCCGACCTTCAATGGGTCCTCCAGTCTGGCAGCTGAGCAGCTCATCCTCTCCAGCAGATAAAATCCAACACATTCTGTGCCCATCAGCATTCTGCTTTTCTTTTAGCTACAGTGAACAGGCAGCTTGTTTCTTCCTCCTTTGTTCTAAACCGTCCGTTTTCACAAGAGACCTGTGGGACCTGCAGGATGGGTTTATCCAGGCAGGGCAGAAACCCCCCAGCCCCTCCTGTGCAGCTTCCCAGGGAATATTAACTCGTAATCAGCACTGTGCTGAGGTGGCCTCTGTGCAGCTGCTGAGTTGCATCCTTCAAGCTGGACCACAGAGGAAGCAAACCCCGTGTGCTGCACTCATCCACACAGCCCGGGCTGTGCTGGAGCCTTACCCACGTGCCTTTAATCAAACTGGAGAGTGCCTGCTCTCACGAGTCAGCCTGCTATGTTCACTGGAATTGCTTCCTGTTCAGCATGAGCCAGAGTGGCCCTCAATGTTCCTGCAGGCCTTTGAGTGCCTCGGTGGAGAATAATTCCAGCTCTTTATTATTTTGCTGTTACTTTAATTGGCTAAACAGAGGGCTTCTATTGTAATCGCTGTTGTAGCACATCACTGAAATTCTGCAGAGGTTGGAAGCTAACATTTATTCTTTCCATTGGATTCTTCTTAGCATTAAAAGAAAATATCAGGGTTTCTTGATATGTCAGAGCTGGAAAAGAAATAGCTCTGAGATTTTTAAAGAAGAAATTGGGAAAAACATAGAACATGTAAAACACTTAAAAGAAAAAAATCCTTGTTTTTCAGTCCAGAATCTCAGTTATGCTTTGACTTTAAATGCAACCTGGCTCCCCTCTTTAGCATTACCTACAGTAAAAGACTTACCTGTAGGAATGCATCCTACATTTTAATCCTGTTATTGTAATCACTGCCAGCATTTATCTCTCTCTTGCAGACTCCCAGTTTGGAGTTCTTCTAAACGGCACAATTTGGCTGCTTGTTTTCAGCACATTCCTAGCTGGAAAGTGTAGAATCCATCAGCATCTGCAGGGAGGCAGTCCCCTTAACCCTTTGCCAAACCCAATGCAAACCTGCAAAATTTATAGCACTGTTTCTTCTTGGATGTTTGCATCCTAAAAGCTAACTTCTCAAACATCTTGCTTCCTGTGAAGGATGTGCAGTGCACACCAACAAACAAATGAATGTGGACATCCACTCTGTTAATGGAAAATACTTCTGAAATACTAGGAAAACTGTTCCTTCTAATTTAGAAAGTGTTCTTTCTGCCAGACTGTTTTTAAACCAAGATTTATATATTTAAATTTTTGGATTATTTAGTATAATTTATAAATCCAGTTGAAAAATGTTATAAAGTGTGGTGTTTCTGTGGACTTCTAGAGTGTTCTTGTTCCCTGAGTGTATTGCAGTAACATTCAGAAAGAGCATTTGTTTTTGCAGTAGCTTCAGCTGTAATGAATGAGCCATTATTTACATTGGAAGTAAGGTCTGTTATAGAATCACGATACCTCTTTAATCTTGCCAAAATAATAAGGTAGGGCAAAGCTTTAACATCCAGCCATTCATGAAATAAATATATGACCTAAATTCTTCCACAGAGTAACTCTACTGAAGTCAGCAGAGTTATGTTAAGAATAAGTTCAACCTGATGTATGGCTTCCTGCTTTCTTAAGCGATATGTGTGTGTGTGTGTGTGTGTTCAGAACAGAACTGAAATATAAAACCCTGTTGGGGTAGGACTAGCAGTTATCAAGCAACACAAGTATTATGTCTAAGCTTGGATTTGAAGCAGTAGCTTGCAGAATGAGACTCAGAATTAATGTATAAACAATGCACAATTATTGTCTCAGCTAGAATGAAACAAAGGCGAAATAACTGCTGTTATTGAAGCAGTCTTGTATGATTTTTAATTTTTTTTTTCCTTTTTTTATCTTTAACTATTTCAGTAACATATCAGAGAGGAGGAGAGGCCGTAAGCAGTGGAGGCAGGTAATTATGTGCTTTATTCTTATAGATATGAACGGTGTGCAAATAAATGTAAGGATTCCAAAGGTTCAATTGTCCTTGTAAGTAATGGCAAAAAAATAACTTGCAGAAATATGTTTTAGTTCATTACATTAATGTATACATTTTGGCCATAAATTTTCTGTTTAGAAGGAGGGTATATGGTTTGAATTTTTAGGTTGACTTCCAAAACATTATTGGGAATATTTTCAGCTTTGTTAACCTGTAAAAACTGCATCTCCAGAAATGAGCAGCAGAGGGAGCACTTTAACTTCGAAATAAAGACCTGGCTTGCCACCTGATTAAGGGAGTAAAAGTAATTAAGTCGTGGCCTTTATGAAGACTAAGAAATATAGCTGCCTCACAAATACTACAAAGAAAGAAAATATTTTTTGGAAAAAATTGTTGAAGACATAAATGGCTTATAAGGTGACATTTCAGGGAAAAAAATCTTTCTGTGAGTGCAAAACAGTAAAGCATTGCTTAAAATAGATGGGGCACTAAAGAAGAGGGAAGGAGATTGTAAATTTACAACCGCCCACTCTGAGAACCAGGTCCATTCCAGATTGAGTATTTAACTAATGCTTGTTCACTGGGTTTACGTTATTACTTAATGAATGGCCATGGAGAAAACAGTAATTTACATTTCCTCTGTAGGGGTGAAGTTTTCTTCAGGAAGAAAAATAATGGTTTTAGCAAAAAGGCAGGTCAGAGCAGTGGTGCTTTAGTAGCACACCATTTTTCTTTCTAGGTCACATTTAAAGATTTGGCATGATGCTGAAATAATGCTAAAATCACAGAGACCAGCTGGGCAACAAAGTCCTGTAGCAATTCATGTTTGCAAGTGGCATCTTGTGAATCCTGTTTTGCAAGACCCTGCAAAAATTTTATAATTGTAAAGATTAGGCATAAAGGAAAGCATTCCCAGTCTACCTGGCTGCTGTGCAGAGGTGAGGCTATTCAGCTCCTGCTGGAGCTGGACCTGCCATGTTATGAGGAATTGCAGATACCTTTGCCCAGCACTGTGTGCTGCTGTGCTGCCATGGCCGTAGGAGCATGGAGAGAAGCCTCTAGAACAGTTACCGTGTGATTTTTGAATGCAAAAATCTGTAAATCACTGGGTTGCTGCCCTTACTCCAGGGTAGTGAGAAAATAGGAGAGGAGAGAGATGAGCCCTCTCTTTCCCTGAGAGTTGTTCAAAAAGATACTCAGCTAACATCCTTTGTGTTCTTTGTGCCACTGTGCTCTCTCACTCTTCCCTTAGCATAGGCTAGATGAAGCACTCTCACATATAGGACAGAAATGAACCCACAAGTGTCTACATCATGCACAGTAATTTTGGTACTTCTAGAGAATCAACTTCAATTTTACTGTCCTAGTGTTCAGCAGCAGTGCCAGAATCTAACAATGGGATTGATTCAAGGTGCAAACATCTGTGCTGGTTTCGTTCATTCACATGTATAGCATTGACAGCATGTGTGATGTAATTTATTTTATAGAATATGAAACAGAGTTCTGCAATGTAAAGAAAAAACAAAACGTTATTTTTGCGTATGATATGATATTCAAACCTAAGGTTTTCACTTCCTTACTTTATATTTGCAGTGTTTTGGAAAGGTTTAGCATTTTTGCCAAGTGCAGTTATGTGAGCATGTTAAAGCATTTTTCAGATTTCAAAATGTCACAGTGATATTTTTCAATGTAATCCCCACCGGTGTGATGCTGAAAAAATACCAATTTCTGTGGCAATCCCTTTTCTAGACAGGATTTGAGTAATGGTGATTGTGCTGGGTTGATCCCAGCCAGCACCGACACAGCCACTTGGCTCTGTCCACCCCTGCCTCAGGCCCCATCCAGTAATTCAGGGAGTCAAGAAATTTGCTGCCAAGGTTAAATATCTTTGGAAATTATGATCTCAAATCATCACCAGGCTACGGAGCATCTCTTGCCTACAGTTCCACCTAAATGGCTCCAGTTAATAGAATTCTCATCTGCTTACACACATCACACCACATTTCTTACATGACACCAGGTGTGAATGCAAAGTAAATTTTGGAAACAAAGGATATTTAATTCTCTGTGCAAAAATCCAGTACACAGATCTTTAAAGTGCTGGGATGCATTCTGGGATGCTTTGTCTCCTCGAAACGCCTTGAGGTGTAAGTTCATTGGAAGAGCAGAGTGTAGGGAAAAAAGCAGGGGATTTCAAATCAGCTGGCCTGCTCACAGGGCTACACAGCTGTATATTTATTTCAGATTTTTTCAAAAAAATACTTCTTTACTGAATGCATATTGGCTGGTTTGTAAGCCTGACAGCAAGTCAAGCCTCATCACCTCCTATGTTAAATTGTCAGATGACATATGCAGTACAGAAATATATATATACACATATATGTAAGATCTTTTAAATGTCATTCTAAGTCTATGACTTAAGCCTGCAGCACTGACAGACTCTATCCCCCACAAATAACTGCATGCAGCTTGTATTTTCAACTTGCAGTTTAAGAGGATTAGCATATTTTATTTTTGAAGATCAACACATCTAATATTATGGAAAATAGTTTCTGCACTATTTCAAATGGAAAGTTGCCTGTTAAATCCCAGGAAAAGGAGACTGTGTTCATATATGTGTATGTGACAGTAGCTAAAATTATGTATTTTTTAAAAGCAACTTAGTTATCAAAGGCAATTTTAAATTGTGTGGGACTGTAACATGCCCCACTGCATTGTTAGCATGAAAACTCAAGAGTCATCAAAGATTTTACAGAACATTTTCAGAGACACTTCCACACTCACTACAAAAATTCAGCAACTTGGAAAACAAGGGATGCTGTTTCTTTCTGCTGATGACAGGAATACACTTTATTCCAAAAGGAGCCAGCATGCAGCATTCATACCTGGATATTTTTCAGGTGGTCAGTACCAAGCACCTCAAACTCTTAGGAGCTGAGTAGATTCTCATGAACAAGTGTGTCTCACCCACCCAGCATGGTTAGTGAGATCCAGATGCTCCCAAGCCACAGAGGGTTCTGTTATCTGCTCTTCCCTTTGATGCCCCATGGTAGTACTATCTGATGGTGAGGAGAACTTCCCTAAATAACCAATAATTTGGGAATATTCACATTTAAATTTGGCTCTTATACGTATCCGTCCGCTTCCATGTGTGAATTTCTAGTTTGACTTGCCAATTTCCTCTTTTGTACCTTACTTTCTTTAAGAGAGGGTGAAGGGCCAGAAAAATAAAAGTGCAAGCTCCTAAGAGAAAAAAAAAAAAAATTAAAACCAAAGTGACAGATAAATGTTGCACACCAACATACAGTGTAGCCCAGCAAAATGAACTGATGCTGCCTTGACTGCTGACTCCTGAGTGTTTTAGCAAGGAACAGGTTAGACAAGAGACTTGAAAATGCTGAATAATTGAATCAAACCGTGTTTTTCAGTGCTTGAGCCTTTTGGTATGTGGTAGTATTTTGTAATATCTCACCGTTTCACTGCAACATGAAAATGCTTTTGTTTTATTTTTGAAATGACCAAGCTTTGTTTTTAAAGGCCTGGACTCCTAAACATCAGTGAACCAGCCACTCAGCCATGGTTAGCAGATACTTGGCCTAACACAGGGAACAATCACAATGACTGCTCCATCAACTGCTGCACCTCTGGCAATGGCAACAGTGATAGCAACCTTACAACGTACAGTCGACCAGGTTAGATATGTTTCTACCTTGCTAAGGAATCTTCTTTACTTAGTATGTGCTTCTAATTCCTGAAAGAGTGTACAGGTTTGTTTAAGTTTTTATTTCCTGTGCTTTTAGGCTTAACGTAGTGTCTCCTCTGTGTCAAGATTGTGCTTTTGGTCCCTTTTTGGATCCTTTCTCGATCCTCTTTGGGTAGTTGTAGCAGGCTTAAGGAGCCCCTGCAAAGTTCAATGCTGCCAAAAATCACACTGAACTAATACATTTTGGCTTCTGAATAGAGCAGATAAGGTTGTTTTTGGGTTGTTCTGTGCATCCTTGTTGCTTGGATGGAAAAGAAGAAATACCAAAATGTTGCCAATGTATTTTTCCTTCTGGTTTGGATGTGATGGGAAGCAAGAAATAAAACATTGCTACAGTGCTTGCAGCAAAGTCAGTGTTTTGGCACACTCAGAACTTCATTTTGAGTGCCATTCTGAACAAAATTGGATAGCTGGTGTTCTGTTTAGGGTGTGTGAATTAAGAAGTTAGCTTCACACACCCAAAGCAATTACAAAATGTTAGGTTAAGTGGTTTCCTGGGAGCTTGAGCAGGACTCGGAGAGCTCTGGAAGAAAACCTCCTAAGTTCTGTGGAACACCTTGAGGAAATACATCTCAGAGTGCTAATTGTTGCACATTTTGTTTTAAACAGACCTTAGGTTCCTTTTGGTTTAACCTAGTGTTACTGGTGAGGAATGAAATAAGCCTTTTCCACTACAAGTGTCTCTACTGGTTTTTGCTAGTAGCATGTCCCAGCAAGCCAGAGGGGGAGTATGAGAAGTCACATAAGTGCCAAGCAGCATTACCTCCTGTAATTGATGTGAGACCAGCTCAAATGGCTGATAATTCATGGATGGTGGTAATGGCAATCCATCTCCTGCAGTAATGCTGTCTGACAGTGACCAGTGCCAGCTGCTTCAGAGCAAGGTGGGAGATTTTGGCATGGGAGACTCGTCTCTCACTCTGGCTGAGAATATCACGTCCACCAGTATCCATATAAAAAGGTTTGTGATTCAGGGATAGTGTACTGAGACAAGGACACACATAGCAAGTAATGGTAACTAACAAATTCGGAAAAGGAAAAGAATGCACATTTTTAATGGTAGAAACTTATAACATCTTGCATTAAACTGCAGTGGATTCTCCCTCATTTTAGCTTTCATATTAAGCTTGGTTCTGTCACAAAGTGTTTCCTTCCTTTCAAGTAGAACTTTGGAGCTTGCACGTCAGACAATGTGCTTCTTTCCTGGAAATTCTGCCAAATACTCTTAATTCTGTCATCGTGGGCTGGTTTATGCTCTGAAGCAGCAGTGATGGATATCCCCTCAGTAGTTGTGAATATGCAAAGTAGCTGCATTTTTAATTACTTTTAAGTATAACACTGTCTCCCAAGTCTGCAGAACGGGAACTGATAGTTCCAAAAGTAGATGCCATAAAAAAAAAAAAAAAATCTAACATGATAAATCTTCTGTTATATAGGTAAACCGGTTTTAAGTACTTGTTATGAGGAATTCTAATGTGTCTATGTAAAAAATGTACCTACTGCATGTACTGTATTGATTATTGCCTTACACACAAATCAGATGTAGCTGCAAATGAAAGGAGGTAAAAATATAAGTGTCTCAGCAAGGATATTGTAGCAATGCCTGAGGTATCAGGAGTGAAGAATATAGTGTATATATAATTGCCCAGTATAATACAATAGACTTGGAAAAGAGGAAAGACTAGTATGGCTTCAGTAGGTGAGAGAAGTGAAAACATTTCAACTCCAGAAATCAAGAAGTTGAAGACTGTGAAGCAATAAATAACAGAGGCAGTAAATAACACCTCACATAAGAAGGAAAAATATATCAAACAGTAAAACCTTCAAAAAAACCCATAGGCTGGGTGGCATGAAATGTGCAGTGATAAGTTCTGTGTGGCATGTTCTGATACTGTTCCTTAGTTACTGAAAATGTGGATTGGTGGTTTTCTTACACAAGCGTTATTTTATTCCCCTTTCTCGAGTAATTTATCTCTAAAAATATGTATGTGTTAGGGAGTGTTTTTGAAATTGAAAATCCTCTATGTTTGCTAGTTATTTCATGTAGAGTAATGGTAAAGTCTTGAATTCTGTATGTATCATCTCCAGTAAATTCATTGTGGACACAGGTAATAGACTTCGGGTTTTGAATCACATGCATTAGCATAAATACCACTTATTTTAAAGGAGGAAAACTATATTTCTAGTGAGTGCTATGTAATTATTGATGCATTAATCAACTGGAAAATGAGAATTTTTCCTTAAGGATCATTGAATGCTAGCTCCACTAAGCCTTCTAACTGCTGACCCACAGACTGCTTTACATCATTCAGTGTTCTCCCAGTGGACTGGATGTGGAGAGGGAAAAATATGTGGGCTTCCTGTCACACAGTGGCAAGAGCACATGGCAAGGCAGGGACACTCTTTTCATGCAGCACATGTCAATTTACTGTCTGCAATAAGTGATGGTCCCAGGATGCAGTAAATGTCAGAAGAATGAATTCATGCTGTCTATACCATATACCTTTACCATACAGGACAATGTATTACTGTGCCATTGCGTATTTTGCAATATCCAAAGCAACTGAAAATCAGCAAAAATTCCGGATTGCCTTTTTTTGTTTCAAGTTAAAATATGAGACTGTACAAGCAAACAATTATCAAATAAAGACTTGCTACTGGGTACTGAGTTACCTTTTACATTGTACTGTTTTTCTTTAATTCTCTTATATGTAATATTTTTAAGTCTGTGAAAACCTGTTGTATGTCTGTTTCTTATCACAAATACAAGAATGTTTAGATACTGTTGGGGTGACATGAGATGATGGTCTTATTTAGTTACTCACACTATTAAGTTTTGGTTGAATTTTCCTTGCAATGCAAGTGATTTTAATCACAATTACTAATTGAATATATACACTGCTATGAGAATAATGTGTAAAAACATGAATGTCTATATGGCCACTATGGAAAAGCCCAGCAAGGTAAGTCCTTGTAGATATAACTCAATGGGTCTGAATTTACAGTGAATCAGAACAGTGTACCCTATTTTGGAGCGGTGGTGTATAAGGTAAATAATATTCTGTAAATTACATAGTTAATGGCAGTATCTCTGCCTCAGTGTAACTGCTACGTGGGTTCAAGCCGTGTAGCTGTGCAGTAAGGAAATGTTAGAGGGGGTTTCATGGAAAGTGTGTGAGCGAACAGAATGACCTTTTCTCTTTTCTCTCCTCTGTGGTTAGCCGATTGTATAGCAAATTACAACAATCAGCTGGACAACAAGCAGACAAACCTGATGTTGCCTGAGTCAACTGTGTATGGGGACGTGGACCTCAGCAACAAAATCAATGAGATGAAAACCTTCAATAGCCCAAATCTAAAGGACGGAAGATTTGTCAGCCAGCCGGGGCAGCCCACTCCTTATGCCACCACTCAGCTCATCCAGTCCAATATCAGCAATAATGTAAACAATGGCAGCGGGGACACGAATGAGAAACACTGGAAACCCTCTGTTCAGCAAAAGCAAGAGGTTCCACCCATACAGTACAACATTATGGAGCAAAACAAATTAAACAAAGGTGAAGAGCTTTTAGCTTGTTTCTCCTCTTTAGGCATCAGAGGAGTTTTGCCCTTCTGGTTCTGGGAGTCTAAAGCTTTCAGGTTCAGCATTTATAGGCTTCTGTGGTGCTTTTAGACTTCTTCCTCTTTAGATTCAGAAATACACCGTTAGCAGTGTCAGAAAGTTAATTAGCACCACAATAACCTTTCTGATATTGAATTTATTGTAAAAAATAACAAGCTGTATCTTTAGAAAAAAGTTAAATAAAATGTATTTCCTATGGATATGAGAATAATTTAAATTTAATAGTAGTTAAGGGATTGGTTAGGACAGAGTCCAGATATTTTATTCATAAGCCAGATGCATGGTAGTCACATTATACTCTACCTTAAATTTTAAATAGGTCAACCCACTCTTCCCAGTTGTGGATGGAGACTCATTAAATCTACATGTTCATGTAAACGAATGAAATTTTGCATATCAAACTCTGTAAAATTGTATTGTGTTGTACACTGGGGACACAAATGGAGTGATCCAATTCATTTTAGACTTGTTCCTAGCAAGCCTTCAATTCTCATATTGAGAGGCAATGCTACCGCACACAATTTTGGAAACTAAATTCCTGTGTTACCCTGACTGAAGTCTGTGGATCCAGAAGCTAAAAATAAATTGATTCAGTGTTAACGGGAAACATCAGAATGTGCTTTTGAGGCCTTGAAGGCATGTTTCTTTAATATACTGTGTGGGAGCTGGAAGAAATAGGTATGTGATTTCTTCTTTTTAGTCCTCCAGGCTACCATGCAACCTCTTTTAATAACCTGATTTGCAAAACAGTATCCCTAGGATCTGGACCCATTCTAACTTGGAACTTTTTGCATGGATTGTTGTAACTCAAGTGATCGCATAATGATAAGTGATCCAGTGAAAAGAAACATTTCATTTCAGGAATGTTGATTTCTCTACCGGACCCATCTACTCACAGAGGAGTTCAAAGGGCAATGTAAAATGTCACACATTCTTCCCTTGACATATACATGCCAAAAGAAAATTCAAGGTGTTTGGCTCCTTACTAGAGGGTGAAAGCTGTATTTTTTGTAATTGTTCTCTTTCATGAACTGTGTATTACGTACCTCTGTGGGAATTCAAACATGTTTGGTTTTTATGTGCTGGAAGATACTGCATCTTTCAAACTGTGTATATTACAGCTGCATATTCTCTAGCATATTGTAGTGTGGAAAGGCCCCCTTAAAGCATTGTCTGCTGACAGTCATATATACATATTTCAGAGTGCTGATTTACTGTTTATCCTCTGTGTAAACATATGCGGTATGTAGGGCTTCAGCGTGGTCTCTGGAATGCAACTAGGCTGAGAAACTATTACAGAATACACTCTGGTGTGGAATTTATCATTTTGCTCTTTTTCCCATGCTTACATTACCACAAACATTTCTGCAGCAGATGGGGACTGAATTCTTAGTTTTGTTTATTTTTGTTTTGATTTTCTATTTTATGAGTCAATATTCTGATCTTGGTTTTCTCATTTCCTAAGTCAAAGCCATCTTGCTGCTGATTATACCTGTAGCTTTTGTGATGGGAAGTAACCATTTTTGATGAGTTACATGCTGTGCTTCATTGTCACTACTTTATGTCCAGTGGGTCTGTTTATGACGCAGTTTTATTTGCTGTATGAAGAGTAACTTATCTCTTTTCTGTTCTGTGTAAATTGTAATTGCTTTTTAGTGCAAGGGTATTGTTCTGACAGATGAGTATTTTACTTCTGATGAAGTTTTACAGATCTGGTTGCCAGATCTAGATTTAAAAGTAATAAGTGTATACCAAGTGCTTTGGTACTGGAGAGCAAAGTTATGGTAACAGCTATTAGCAAGAAAGGCCCTGCCTGCAGAACCTGCATCCAGTGTAAATAAAAATATTCAGTTGGAGCTGCATTGTTGCTCCAGCAGATCATTCAGCCTTTGCCATTCAGAGCTGACTTCTGTGTGGGTATGTCACCTTTGAAATACCAAAAGTAGCTACCGTAGTCCATTGGTTGCCCTGCATGCATAAATTAGGCAGAGACCATGGAAAATCAATCAAGGTGACAGTATTTGTTTGCAAAATTCTCACACAGGTGATAGACAGATAGATAGATTCATTGATACTTGATCGTTGCAGAGGCTTTGTGAAAACCCTGTGCATAGAATTCCATTTTATTGCATTTTAGCTGTGCAGCTACTAAGTTCCCATGATTTCCCCTAAGCCTACAATAAGAAGCAAGATAAAAAAAACAAAAACAACATGATTGTAGGATGATTTTCCTTTCACAAAATGAATTTGTTTCTAGTTCACTATTTTCAGGAGACCTTACTTAGTGTTAGAAAGCAAGTGTATAAAAGTAGATGTGTTCCTGAAGGGCAGCATTAACCATGCCATTAAACTTGCAGATTACCGAGTAAATGACAACATTGCTCCAACTATTCCCTACAACCAGTCATATGACCAGAATACAGGTGGATCCTACAACAGCTCAGACAGAGGCAGTAGCACATCTGGTGAGTACCTGCAGTGTTTTCCAAGCCTTAGGCATTGTGGTGTTTGGATGCTCTAGGCGTGGTTAGCAATATTTACTGGGCTTAGAGAAGCAGTGATGGGGAGGAGTCCACTGACAGTAGATGTTGAACAGAGCAAAAACTGTCTCAATTGTTGCCTGTATTTCTGTTGCATCCTCATGATTGCCTAGGGTCATCTAAATGTCAGTTAAGTAACTGATTTTCCAAAATTGTGAAAGTCATGAACTCTAATGGAGGTTGGATTCCCCAATGCTAGTGGCGTGCTGGGTAATGTTGTTTTCCAGATGGACAGGTTGTAGCAATTTCTTTCCAACTGCCACAAAAAAAAAAACAAACAAAAAAAAAAGATTTTAATCTGTGTGTTAGCTTCCTGGTACTTTAGTGACTTTTTTTCTCATCTCTTGGGCCTACTTAGCCAATTCATGAACCAACTCGAGATACCACAGCAGTTGAGTGATACCCAACAGAACTGCTTTAAGTTCTTAATTTTGTACTTTAAACCTATATATTTCATTGAGTAAAAAAAGCATTCAGGCATACATAAATTTTTTATAGGTTTTAGTCACTATACATCAAAATCATTTTTGTACATCATTTAGATATAGGTGATAGAGAATTAAATTTTGTTTCTCATTGGCATCTCCTGTACAAACAATCTAAAAATCCACAAAACAGCTTTTTGTGTTGTCCAGAGCACTGAAATTGCACTCTGTACTTTGGGACCACAGAGTATGTTTTAATTCAAAAGTTATGTTTATCATTGCAGTATAACCTGTTTCACTTCCAGGCTTGATTTCTGCTAGATATATGTGAGCTAAACCAGAAACTACACATAGGCTTGGTTTGAGGCTTCACTGTACATGTGGTAGTTAGGCTGTGTTTATTTACATCAGTTTGAGGATGAGTTACAGTCATGAGTGCCCTGAACTTTACATCTACTAATCAAGATGCAGACTTTGCCCATTCTGTTCTGCTGCTGCCTTTGATAGTCCAGTTGCCTTGATCTCATCCTGTGCTTTGTCCTGGCCAATTCTGACCAAGGCATAGCAGAGACATAAATATGTTGATGAGCCCTGCTGTGCCTCTGGGTGATCTGAATTCTCAGTGGCACAGCTCCCAATTCTCCCAGCTACTCAGCGGTGTTGTTCTGGGAGACAGCCCCATTCCCAGGTCTAAAAGATCAGGATACAATGCTGAGCCTGTGCTCAATGATGTTAAATTCAGCATGAAACATCTCAGAGGTATGAACCATGCAAATTAAAAATGAGAGGGTCATGTTCTCCATGCTGATACCTATTATGGTTATTCATAACTCTAACAATTTATAGTCCTATGCCAAGGACTCCAGCAGGAATGAAGAAAGGTGACCAAAGTAATAAATTAATTGTGTTGAACCATGTATATATCATGGTGGTTAGGGTACAGAATGCAGGTTGCCTTGGGATAGTTAGTGTCTTGCTTGACATACTGAGACCACAAAAACAACTGTACAACTACAACTGTATTTGGCAGCCAATAGGGCAATAATAATCAGAACTGCTGTCAGTAAGAGTGGAAAACAGAAGTGAAAAAAACAACCTTCCTAAATCTCACTGCAGTATATTTAATCATGTATGTAATGCTTTACTGTGATAATATAAGATTATGCCTCAGTTTAAAAGAGAATTGTGAAGGATTCTAAAACATACAACCACAGTGACTTTGTCTGCATAAAAGGAGTTTATCTGTAATCAAGGTATAACCATAGCAAAGAAGGAATAAAATGTATATATACCAAGGAACAGTGGTTGAGCCAGTTCTCATCACAGCCATGATCAAACTTAAAATTTGAGACCACCTGAATAATTGGTCTTATTCGAAGTTATTTGAACTGTTAAAGCTGCATTGCTTTATTATGAGCTGTAATTTTCCAGTAATAGTAGTTGAAAATATTTGTGAAATACTTCATCGATCTTTTTTTTTTCTTTCTGTTATTTTAGTTCTTCCAGCAATTATTTTCAACTGTGCCTGCCATTTAGACTAAAAGTAGTAATTTCATTGTGCCTAAAATGTTTCAATGGACAAGTACAAATTACCTATATTCAGTGACTGAATGCAACAGTAGAACTTTAATAGATCCTATCTGTATCATATTGTATTTTAGGTTCTGGCAATTAAATAGGATAAAGGCACTTCAGAAAATATGTCTACAGCTCATTTGTTTTAGATGATAATCTTTAATGTAATTAAAGAAGTAGGAAGCTCACTCCTAATGACACTGCTTGTAAAATTCATTTATGGTTTTATCGCATTTTGACTGTTTATTTAAAAAATTAAAGTTTTGTATCCCATGTGTTTTTTTCCATGCTATGTAAAGTTTCTCGTTAAATTCAACCATTTAAAATGTAGATCAATTTTAAAAAGAAGCCACAAGCACTGACTAGTGTAAAATTCTCAAAGAATGCAAGAGCATCTGGGAAAGGACTACAGTTGTTTTGGTTTTCATAGCTAGTGCTGAGGAGAGACTTCAAAGCATTACAAATATGTGCTGCTTTTTATTTCCAGGGAGTCAAGGGCACAAGAAGGGTGCTCGGACCCCAAAGGCTCCCAAGCAAGGTGGCATGAACTGGGCAGATCTTCTCCCACCCCCTCCAGCACACCCACCTCCCCACAGCAACAGTGAAGATTACAGCCTTTCAGTGGATGAGAGGTAAGAGAGAGGAAGGCATCATCCACCTCCCACTTCAATCACTAGTTAACTGAAGTGTGATTTGCCCTACGAGCTGGCAGTGAGACCTTCCTCCAGCACTGCTCTGGTGCTGCTCGTCGAGCTGTAGCGTGGCAATTTGGAGAGCACTTAGTGACAGTGGTGTGCATCCACCCAGCACATCCTTACTGAGCTGTTCTCAAGAGCACAGAGAATTTGTTTCTGGGCTATTAATACATGTGTCACATATGCTAATTACACAGTGCAAATTTAAGTCCTTATTTTCTTAAAAAATTAATTTTAGCTATGACCAAGAAATTCCTTGTCCTGTGCCACCTGCAAGGATGTATCTGCAGCAGGATGAGCTAGAGGAAGAGGAAGAAGATGAGCGAGGTCCTACTCCACCTGTCCGAGGAGCAGCTTCCTCTCCAGCCGCTGTCTCCTATAGCCATCAGTCAACTGCCACTCTCACCCCCTCTCCCCAGGAAGAACTCCAGCCCATGTTACAGGACTGTCAGGAGGATCTGGGACACACACAACACCAGCCTGACCGGAGGTGTGTGAATGCAAATGTAGCGAGAGAGATGTGACAAGAGTCATCCGAGCCCCACTGAAAATTCCTGTTGAATTTAGTGAGGCCAACAATCTCCCCATTGTTCTGTTGCTATTTAACTTCTAATCCAGGGTGCTGGAACTATTTTAACCTAAGAAATAGGTAATTAAGTTGCTTTATTATTGTACCATGGGAAGAAATGCAGTATATCACTTTAGGGTATGTATGATGCTGACATAAGTTAAATTCACAGTCATCAGGTTATTAAAGTGGTATCATTAACACAGCTTACCATATAATTACAGTTCCATTGTTTCCAATAGATTTACTGCATTATTACCATAAAATAGCATGCATTATTTCACAGTAACTGTGCAATTAACTTGTCACCAATATGTATGAATATATATAAATATATAATTTATATAACCTATAGATTTTCCTCCTCTCATAAATCCTAATACAGGAAATTACTGCTTGCAAAATTTTCTTAACATTTCCATCTAACCTTATTTAAAGGAATGACCAACATTAATAAAGACAGATATTTGCTACAGGGAAATTTTGTTTCTCCTCTGAGTTGCTTTTACAACTGTTTTGCATACAAACTCTCACAGCTTCTCTCCCATAAAAGAGTGAATTCTAAATGAGGCCTTTTATGTATGGTGCTTACATCTCTTGCCTTTTGTTAAGAAGGCACAGCTTTTCCATCCCAAATTATGGGCTTTTATTATCTTTTTCTCCAGTGGTTTGCATATATTGTTTATTGCCACAAATATATAAACTTACCTGCAGCATTCTATGTAGAATTTCTATTTTTAGCAAAATGCAAGCCTTTTACAATTAGATTTATATGATTTTTCTGAATAGACCGTAGAACTTTGATTTTTCAGCATAAGTTACTGGCTATTTATAGATGTATTTTCCAGAATGTTTTTTAAAAGTTAGATCATCTTTTTGGTTCCCATTTTTTAAGTAGGCAGTATTTATGCATTTAAAGTGGCCTATATCTGCTTTTACTTTAGCTCCCCCCTACTTGTTCTGCCTTGATTTGTTTCCTTTGCTCTTTATGGTGACACTCATACTGTGTATCTTTTCCTCCTTTCTTTCCTTGGCTTTCTTTTCCTCTTCCTTATCTTCCTGAGCCTTTACAGTCACTCTTTTCATTAGTGGATTACTAATTTCCTGTAATTTCTATTGGCCCTGGTACGCTGGCCCACTGAAGTGGTCATTTTAATCACTTACATTTTCGGGGTTATTTGAGAGGTAAAGCTAGGTGGACACAAATGAAAAGAGGAAAAGCTAAGTGACCAATAGCCATGAGTGACGTTCCCAAATCTCTGTAATTTTCTGGAGATTGGGACATTTGTTCTGACATACAGAATGGAGTAAACACAGAAGCACATGTATAAAAACATGCATAACCAGCCAGCAACTGCCTGTAAAATAAAAAGTTTGTTCAACACAAAAACTCCTGGCTAGTCACCATCAGTGCCATCAAAAAGTGGCAGCAGAAGGAGCTGGAAGGATGCTCTAATTTAAGCTCTAAGGGCATACAACTTAATCTTTTTGTGGACTGAAAAAATAAACTGTATATTTAATTTTGTCCTTCCTAAAATGGTTAAGTCTAGTTTTGCTGAAAGTCTTAGAATTCGTTGGTGACTAATTTTGTCTTTTCCATCTTACTTTTTCATACATCATTTCTTTTTGCCGCATCCATCTCCTCAGTTTAAAAGTAGTCATATAATTCTATTTATTTGATTTGTTTAGCTGGGCTGAGAATCTGTTCCATCTGCTGGTGTTGAAATGACCCAGGGCTTCTGTTGAGGAATTGGGTGTGCTGTGCTCAACAGCTGTAACCTGTTCTGGAAGGGTGGGGTCCTGTTTCGAATGTGGTGTGGCAGTACTTTCAAACCAAGAATACATTCCAAGTGCCTTTCCACATTGATTTGGGTTGCTTTAATGGTAAATGGTGGGTTTTTCTGAAAATAATGCCTGAAATGCTGTTTGTCATACTTTTTATTAGCTTTACTCATAGTTCTGCTGAGTATTATTTTGTTTGCTGGTCAGAGCCAGGCATCTAGAAAAGGATTCTGGTGGTGATAATGTGCTGTAATATTTCTCTGGTGAGCTTGCTGAAAATACAGCAAACTCAAATAAAAACCTGTGCTCTGGAAGTCAAAAAGGAGAGAAAAAAAAAACAAAACCTAAAGATTTAGTGGGATAGCAGATGATACCAGTGTTAAACCCAAAGCTGAGATATGAGACAATGTCACTGTTAAAGTGAGAACCTGCATCAGATAAAGGGAAAGATGTATTGTTAATTCTGTATGCCCATGAACCAGCTGCTCTCAATTAGCCTATCCCTAAAGGCTGGCAGCCAAACGACATTTTCAAGAATCCTAACGTATTTTGTAACCAGTTGCCTGTCTTCTAAATACCAAACCCTAGAAAATATAAAAATATATCACAAGGACGTTTGTCACAAAGGCTTTAAATTAAGGCAGTGAGACTTTATTGGGCAAAGTCCCTAGTCAAAGAAGGTACAGATTCCAAGCAGTGACAGCTTCTGGGATTTGGGGTTGCTGTTATAAAATGATTATTGGATATTTATCCCTAACTATTCTCCATTCTGTTCAGTACTTGGTACAGCAAGTGGAAAACAGAGGTTGATGTAGTCCAGGGAAGGTCCAGTTTGCTCTTGCTATACAGTAATAGTTCTTTCCCTGTTACCATTTCTTTCCAAAATTAATATGTATTCCCATTTATTACAATTAAAAGAAAAAAACAATTGCGTATCACCTGCACAAAAGAGTCAATTCAACCATGAGGGTTACCATTTCTCAATGAGATAATAAGAGGGCAAAGTTGATAAAGGAAAATTACTTTGAAATTTTTTTTCAAAGCAGACTGCAGTAGAAATTCCTGGTGAGCACAGCCAACAGGAGAACCATTACTGCAGAAAGTGTGTTTTCCTGCCAGACAAATGGCAATTAAAGAGCGAGTCTGTGGCCTCGTGAAGAACTGTTGACAATGTTGCTACCTGGAACTTCTGAGTGAAGTATTAACTGATCTTGAACATTGATCTCATATCTTATACTTTGCCTCCTTAAGCTGGAGATACCATTACTGACAAATTAATATCAAAATTAGTTAACCTATGCATCCGTATGCATGTTGGTACCCCTAAGGCCTACAACTTACACTATGGTAGAAATTTTTTTTTTATTTCATCACCTAGGTCAGTTTTAAAAATAATGAAATTGCAGTCTCTCTTTTCACATCTTTCTGAATCATTGAGGTGGGTGGAGGGAAGATAATGTTAATGGAGCAATCTGTTTGGATAGATGCATCTGTTTACATCAATATTTTCAAGCTATATGTTTACAGTTATTTCTTTTGCTTATACTCTCAAGGATGCACAAATAATTTTTTTAATAGCCATATGATCATTAACCAACTCTTTGCTTAGCTCTACATGTGTTATTTAGGGAAAATGAATAGTTTTATCATTAAAGTCAGTGATAAAGCAACTGTATTAAAAAATCAGATTTCTTCACGATAGATTTCAAGCTACATAGCTGTCAGTTCTGATTTACAGCAAAAATATAAACTAAAAAATTAACATAAGTGTTTCAGATATAAATTAGGGTGATTTAAAAGGGCAGACCAAGCTTGCTGGGAAATAAACTATTTTCAGCAATCTGCTGTTTCCTCTGACTTCATTATGTGATTGCAATTCTTCTCCCCCTTGTGTTTTCATGCAGACGTCAGCCTGTGAGTCCCCCACCCCCTCCAAGGCCCATCTCCCCACCACATACCTACGGATACATCTCAGGGCCCTTGGTCTCTGATATGGATACTGACGCCCCAGAAGAGGAGGAGGACGAGGCAGATATCGAGGTTGCCAAGATGCAGAACAGGAGGCTCCTTTTGCGTGGCCTGGAGCAGACCCCTGCCTCCAGCGTCGGGGATCTGGAGAGCTCCGTGACGGGCTCCATGATCAATGGCTGGGGCTCGGCCTCTGAGGAAGACAACATCTCCAGCGGGCGCTCCAGCGTGAGCTCCTCCGACGGATCCTTCTTCACCGACGCCGACTTTGCACAGGCTGTCGCGGCGGCTGCCGAGTACGCCGGGCTCAAGGTAGCCAGGAGGCAAATGCACGAGGCAGCAGGAGGTGAGTGGGCCCTCTGCCTGCTGGGAGAGCCACAGAAGGGGCCATTGTGAAATGAGCCTGTCCACAGGCGCTTTCTGAACTCCTGCTCCTGGGGTGTTTAGAAGTCGGGAAGAGGCAGTAAAGGAGTTTTGGTGGAACGGTTCAAATAAATTGCTGCTCTGCAGTGCTTTCATGAGTAGTTCCTAGTTCTTTGGTCTGACTGATCATGGACAAAGATCAATCCTGCTGGTGGATTTACACTTAAAGCTGAATGAGAGGGGGAAAAACAAAAGGATTATAGAAGTCTATCTTTTCCCAGTATAAGGTTCCCAGTGTTTCAGTCACTCTACAAGAGAAGATTTCATCTCTATTGAAATGTCCAAATAAATAGTAAACCTTTAGAGTAATATTTTCACTGGATTTCAATTATTATTTT
>VZTB01002454.1:489032-502154 GCA_013397245.1 Thryothorus ludovicianus
TTTCAATTATTTTTTTTTTTTTTTGAGGAATTCTGTTCTGGCTTTTACTGTTGTATTATTGGGATGAACTGGCTTTGTGTTGGTTTCATATTTTGATAGCTGTTGCATTTTAAATTATAGATTATGCATATGCAGCAGCGCCTTATGCATATGTTTGTGTCTTCACTTTTTCTTTCTCCTGAAATGCCATTGAAAATATAAAACATGATATTTGAAATATTTCCTTTTTTACACCATACTGGATACTAGTAGCACTGGATATATACAGGTAATCAGTAACCTTACTAGGACAAATGGATATTGTTTTACTTCATCTAAAAAATAAGAATACAGCAGTCTGGGATGCAGGTTTCAGGCAGTTCCATGAATGTTTTGACAATCAAACCTATTAAACTGCCGGACCTGGAGAAGGGATATACTCTGTCACAACTGTGTCCACCCTGACTCCACAGATTTTCAACCTTCCTCCCACTTCTGACATCCTCTCCCAGTTAACAGTCCTTTGTTTCATTTCAACACAGCTGTTCATCATGAAGAGTGAGAGGGGAGGTAATTTTGTAATTCTGGATGAAATCCTGACCGATTGAAGTAGGTGGCAAAACTCCCATTCGTACGCACAGGGCCAGGATTTTATCCGTTTTGTACAAATAAATTCCTATAAATATGTGTAGAGATTTACATATTTAGAAAAGGTCTTTTTGCATCCAGTTGCTAATATTTTTGCAATAGTTAAATTCATGTTATGCCATGATTTATATATATTGGTATTACGTATGCCTGACTGCATGTTTAAAAATGACATTTCTTATCTGCAAATAATCTGTGATAAAATGCCAGCCATCCAACCTCGATGAGTTTCTGAAAATCCACTCAAAGTGGCAGAGGGAACTTCTGTACCCAGGACCTGCTGGTCACTTGCTCTGCTTATGGCAGGGATGACCTTGTGTGGCCCAAGCTAGGGGAGGGGAAACCTGAAAGGGAAACATTCTTCTCTTTCCAGAAACTGGCTGAGTACGACTCCTGCTTTTGCTTGCCTGTGATGGATTTTGTGCTCTTGGGGCAGGAGCTACCAGCTACCAAGCAGCTGGATAATTTCTCTGCAACCAAGCCAGCCTGCCTAATGATAGGATAGCAAATGCTTCGATTTAGTTACAGCTCATTCTAAAACTGGCTGAGCTTTACTATTGTTCCAACAGTGTATTTTTAGGTTTTGTACAGCTAGAGCATTCTGATGTGAAAAGAGAAAGTATGGAAGGTCTTATTTTAGGTATGAGAAATAATTGCTGTTGTTCTGTAACCATTTGCAGGCCGTAGACATTTTCATGCATCGCACTGTCCCAGGCCCACCAGCCCTGTATCCACCGACAGCAACATGAGTGCTGTTGTAATACAGAAGGTCCGACCTGCCAAAAAGCAAAAACACCAGCCAGGACATCTGCGCAGAGAAGTCTACACAGATGGTGAGTCCACTGAAACGGGTGAAAGCCTCAGTGAACCTGTCTGAATATGCATTCAGTGCGTGCGCGTGAGATTTTTCCGCAGAGATAACGCTGTGTTTCAGAATTCAGTGATTTGTGTTTCCTGTTGCTAAACACGCTGAACAGTTTAATCGTTTTAAATGCCAGAGTTCCTTGATACTGTACATTGATGCTTCCACTCCAGAGCCTTGCACCTGTTTTCTATAGTGTCCTAATCGGCTAATTACCATCATTATTTAAGAGCCCAGATAGCTTAAATAGTACAGTCATTGAGAATAATGCATGGTTGGGATTAAAATCTTTGTTCACATGACTGAATATTAAAACCTTCAGAATGTCTTTTTTCCTGAAAATAAACGATTCACCATTCAAATGGTTGGACAACACAAATCAGTGAATTGTAATCCTGACCACAGCATTGTTGCAAGCGGTTACTTTGTGAGTGAAAGCAAAATCTAATCATCTTCTCTCGTGCCTTCACACACAATATCAACTCTTGCTGAAAAGGTAGTGCTTGTATTCTCTTGGGGGTGTAGGATGATAATGCAAACATTGTGATGTTGTCTAGAGAGAGCCTTTAATGAAAATGCCTCAGGTGGTGCAGCTTTTATTAAAGCACTGCCTTCCAGTTGTATAAAACAATCCGTGGGCTTTGTTGGAAATTCATGTAAGATAAATTCCCCAAGACTTAACCCATCTTGTCAAGTTTGCTGAATTTGCTAACAGGAGGGAGATGTGGGGGAAGGGGAGGGGAGGGAAGGGAAAAAGAAAGAAGGGCAGAGCTCCCCACCTCCTGCTTCTCTACAACAACAATCTGATTAGAACTTTCATTACCAGCCTGAAATTTTTCAAAGAGGGGCATCATTTGCCATTATCATATGAAAGGCTAATATTATAGATCCTTATCCAGGGTTACAAGAAGGGAGTTTTGAACCACTTCTCCCTGTGATTCCTGCCACTTGACGAAAAAATTTAATACAAAGCTCAAAGCACGATGAGCAGAAGTAATTTAGCAATGAGTGGTTGTCCGTGCTATTATCTGTACTTTATTCCGAGTATTTTCCCTCAGTAGCATCTATCAGATATTAGGCTGTGTTAAATGCTGGCATGACGCAGTGCACCTGGGCCTCTTGGCTTGTGCCCAGGCCCCTTCTGTCAGCGAAACTGAGCTGCTGGAATATTATCTGATTTCAAGAGGTTATTACAGTGGTTTTGTGCATGTTTGCTTCTGTGAAAGGACAACACAAGGTGTAAATCCCCAAAACTGTACGAGAAACATTACGTTTTATGAGACTCTTGTAATGGCGTTTCACAGTATTTTATTGATGTTTTATCAGCTTTTAGTCTCCTGAAGAGAATGCTCTTAACTGAATTACTGGCAGAGCATCAAGCCTCAATACAAACACAATAGCTAGGACATCAGAAATAAATAAATAAAGGTGTTTTATGTGGCCATTTGCTTCTAACACAGGGATAAATAAGAGGTGGGCCTATATTTGATGACAGGGTTTTGTGAAAGTAGTAATAGAGGGTTAAATCATAGAACCATTGTCATTAGATATTGCAATATAGATTTGACAATCATGATCCATATTTGTTTTGTGTTATGTAGCACCTGCTTACTTCAGCATATTTTTCTAATTAGGTAAGAATTTCCACTAACCTCTTTATAGTGCAATGCAGTGTGGTCATTCAGAGAATAGCAAATTATGGCTTTAGTTCCTGCAGATCTAATAAAATCCAATTCAAAGGTTGAAGGACTAGTTTGGTTTTCCTATTTTTTTTTAATTTTTTTTCACCTCTATTTGCATAAGCCTATTTGGAACCTTACTGTAGATTCTAACCATTCCCTTTAATAGCCACATCTAGTATTTTGTGACCCTTTAGAATTAGCTGTAAAACAACATATAGTAATTGTTTTCCTTAGGTCGAGAAAAGTCATATGGATGCATGAATGAAACATTTAAACACAACTGACCTTTCTGAGATATACTTAGGTTTTTATACTGGCTTGATGACTATTATTTATCTTTTTTATAAAGGAGTGCCTGATACTCCTTTATAAGATTTGCTTTTTTCCTCATAATGAGTGGACATATATGTGTTTGTAGTAGTGGGGAACAAAAAGCAGAAGCATTCAATAAATACTAAAAAGAGAAAAATAGATTCCTTCATTTCTTTCTCAGCCTCTAAAATTGAATTTTAAAGAATTGAATATAAAGAATTTTCTACTGTTCCCAAATTATCTGAACTAGTACTTGCTAATATTTCTATGAAATACAAAAGTAATGAAGATTTAAATAACTATTTGACAGGAAGGATATATAAATAAATAAATTAAAGATTTTCTTGAATAGTTAAAAATGACAGGAATACTATCAACAGCAATATAAATAAGTCTTTAAAAATTCTCTCTTTTATTTTCTTCTTACAGACAAATTTTTGAAAAGGGCTTGTCTTTCTGAAGGTGCTTGTTACTAATGAAGCAATAAAAGGCCTAGTACTACCTATTTTTAAATAGGCTGCTCTCTGATCTACTCTGCATTGTCCAAGTAGTAACAATTTTGTATTTTCTGTAAGCATTAGTTCAAGTCAGTTGCTACCCTGTGTGGGATGGGATTTCAGCTCACTTGTTTTGTTCTTAGACAGTCATCCAGGCAGTGAAATGTTCTTCATGTTTGTTGCTAAAAATCTTTGCTCAGTAGGTGGTAAGGATTAAAATGTATTAATTTTTAATTGCTCTTCATCTAGCCTTTTAGGGGAGTTTACTAAGAATGCATTACAAGAACCAACTAGCAGATGTACCCTCCTTCTCAACCTTGACTGACCTACTTACATATTTAATTTAGAAAACCTAATTTTAAAAGAATATGTTTGTCTTTTCTAAAAATATATATGGGAGACTCTCTTCTGAACTGTCTTGAATTGATTTACCAGTTGTTATAAACCCTAGATTGTAAGCATTTAGATAAAAAGGATGAAAGTACTTTGCCATTGTTCTGATTCAGTAGGTCTTTCAATAGAAATTATGCATTTCACAGTTCACATGAGTTTTTAAATCCTGATTCTTTTTTAAATCTCTGAGTGACAAAAAATACTAAACAGTTTTGCAACTAACTGGCTGAGACTGTAACTGAGTTATTTGGTTGTGTTACCAATGACATGATGTCAGGGCAGCTGAATTTCTCACAAAAGGCAGTTGAACATCTGCCAAATATTCCTCGAATTTTCACTTGGAAATGTTAAGCCTTTATGCATGCCAACACCATTTGTACTTTTGTCTCCCTCTGCCTGTGCAGTACAAAAAAAATCTACTCTGTATGAAGCAAATTTTAGCAAGGTACAAAATAAGTAGGGATGCTTTTCTTACTTTGCTAAAATTCAGCTTGTTATTGAATTATTAGTTTTCAGATGCTTGCCCACTTCTGAGTCCATTATGAGAATTTTGTAAATACTGAATTTTTTGCTTGAGAGAGGTTTTGTTTTGATAATTATGCAAATAAACATAAAAGCAAAAAAAAAAAAAAGGCAATGGGCCGCAGCTTTTATACATCACATTGGGTTTTGCTGTATTAATTTGTTCATCCAATTATTGTGTACAGCATGAGCCATGTTTCTTGAGACACAAAGCATGAAAGCAACTTCAGTACATGAATAATAGCTCAGATTATGATGTGTCTGGAAATCTTAAATGCTGTCTAAGGTGTTTTCAAGTCAGGAACAGTCTTGAGTTTTGCATACCAGCATGAACATGCAATAGGCTAAAAATTCGCTTTGCACCTTAAAGAATGATAGAATGGCCTAGGTTGGAAGGAATCTCAAAGGCTGTCTGGTTCTAACCCCCCCTGCCTTAGCCAAAGACAGATTGCTCAGAGCCCCATCCAGCCTTGCCTTGAACACTTCCAGGGATCTTCTTCAGTATTGAATCAAATCTATAACTCTGCTGTTTTCTTCACGGTATGACTGAAAAATCTGCAGCTTGATAGAGTTTAAAAGAGAGAGATTCCTAATGAAGCCTAATTCCCTCATTGGTCACTACTTACAGTTCATCTTTTTGGGCTTATTTGGGGTTTCCCCACTTTAGTGTTACACAACTTAGCAGATTATTTTTCCTTGATACTGTTTTACTTATGCTGTGGGTCCTGTGTGTGTTCTCATTTAGAAAATCAGCATCTCTCCTTTCAAAAGACACCTATGGAAAGTTTCTCCTGTAGGCTGAGCTGTGAAATGGCATCCATTAATTGTTTGAGTTACATGGGAAGCAGGATAACAGTAATACATAGACATGAATGAAACGTGAGCACAGCTGACCTTTAACAAATGCTTCTGAGTTCTTTCTATTGGTTTGATGTTGCTTTGTGTTTTATTTTTTATTCCTTATAATGGAAGCTTCCATTTTGCTTTTAATAAGAAGTGTGTCAGTTTGTACTCAAGGAGGCAGATTGAATCTGGATTTTCTCTGTGATCTGAGCTGTTAAAATAAATACCACAGGGGTGTAATAGTGTTGACCTCTGAAAGGGATATTTTTTTTTTCCCCTCTGTTAAGGATTCTTCTCAGTCAGAAGTACTGTGTTATAATGAAGATTTTTATAGTTTCCCTGCAGGTTGCAAAAATGTTCTTGAAAGTGAATATCGCTTTTCTTTAGTTATTACTGTACCATAGAGCTACTGCCAGTTTATGAAATTTTTTATATCAATGCATCTTCCCTTTCCATAGTCAAGATCCAACACCACTTTGTTCATTGTCCTGTGTAGCTGGATAGGATTCTTGAACAAAGTAGTTTGTTCCAAGCTGCATTTTATGGGCTACAGGAGTGTTCCTTCCCTTCAGTTTTCATTCAGCCAGTGCACTGCCATGCCACATCTGCTGGACACTGGCTCCAAGGGTGGCTGGAAAGGCTCATGTTGGATATCCACGCTCCCTTTACATCAGCAGGTTCAAGAGAAGTGCTTTATCATAGAGAAAGTGAGTGGAGCATGTGAGACACAAGATACTGCATTGTCCTGGATTCAGCTGGGGTAGAGTTAATTTCTTCTCAGCAGCTGTTACAGTGCTTTGTTTTGGATCAGAATTAGAATGGTGTTGATGATGGTTTTTTACTAAGTCATGTTTATCCTAAGTCAAAGAATTTTTTTTTTCCTTGTCTTATGCTCTTCCAAGTGAGGAGGTGCACAGAAGGAACTGGGAGGGAGCATAGTTGGGACAGGTGACCCAAACTGAGCCAAGGGATATTCCACACTGTGGAGCATCATGTCCAGTATATAAACTGGGAATTTACCCAGGAGGGCCCATCTGGGTTTGGGAATGGGGGTCTAGCATTGGTCAGTGGGTGGTGACCAAACTGGGGGACCAGTGGGTGGTGAGCAGTTGCATTGTGCATCACTTGTTTCTTCCCTCATCATTATCATGATTATTATTGTTTATCATAACTGTATTATTTTACTTTTATTTTCAATTATTAAATTGTTCTTAGCTCAACATACCAGTTTTACTTTGATTCTCCTTCCCCTTCCACTGGGGTGAGAGAAGAGAGGTGGAAAGTTGAGTGAGTGGTTGAGAGGAGTTTCATCTCCAGCTGGGCTTAAAACCATGACACTCCTTTTGATGCCAAACCTGCACCCCAAGGAGTTGAGATAAGGACAAATCTGACTAGTGTGTTAAAAGAAAAGCATCTGTGATTCCAGAAGCCTACACTTCTGAGTTTGAGTATCTTCATCCACTTCTCAATCAGTGTGTCTTCCTCTGAGGGAAGACATGCTGTGAGAAGAAAGTTTTCCTCAAGAAGGAAAATATTGTTGGGGTCTCCACAAGCTAATTCAGAGGTTGTCTCATTTTTTTAAACCTTGTCCAAGTTCTGTAATTGCTAACAATTCTATGAGGGATGTGGTCCATGTTCAGCCTTGCTTTGGAAGAATAGTTCTTGTGCTTAATAAGCTTTAGTCTGGATTGACATGGTCCTATGCACTGGGCTTTCAAGGAACGTATTGCACACAACTCTGTGGTCTTAGGCAGATTTCACATGAATTTTCACATGATTGCTGTATTGTAAGAGGCTATATAGTTGTTCAGAACTGCACTTTCTGCAGCAGATATTGACTCTTAAGATCACATGGTTTTGCATCTTTATGATCCAGAAATTCAAATTTACATCTACAGGTCTGGGCAGCCCACTGAAAATAGTTTAGTTTGCTCTTTGGTGGCTGGACCTCACGGGACATTTTTAGAAGAGGTAATCTGAGTGCTACTCTGATGTCTGGAATTACAGACTTCCACTGCTGAGGCTGTGTACTGAACAGAGGTTACCTCTCTAAACCATGTTTAACAGTTAGAAATAACAAAGGAATGCAACATAACTGATTCTGTGCTTTCTTGCCAAATGTGTTGTAAGGCTTGGTGCTGTGGCCACTTCCCTGTGAACCTTTTCCTGATATCCAGTCTAAACCTCCTCTTCATTTTGATCCAGCCACTTTGTTTATCCAAGCTTACATTATGCCTTTTTAGGCTTTGAAAATGACAGTCCTTTTTCTTAAAAGATATCTGCAAATAGTGAGTGTTAAATGGATACTCAAAACTAAGTCTCAATAGTCAATTGTTTACCCTTAGCTGCTCTCAAAAACTGCTAAAATTCATCAAACAAACTACCCTGATGGGGGTTTTTTTTGTTGTTTGCTTTGTTTGATTGTTATGGGCTTTTTTTTTCACCAAGATAGTGGAGTTATTGCAGCAGGATATTTCCCTGAAGTATGTCCAACCTTATGAACCACACTTTTTGGCATCTTTCTTCCTCATCATTCAAGTCCAGCCAATTGATAAAATTGCCAGTCTTGTTTAAGATAGGTCAAGGATAATTCCATGATATGTCACCAGGTGAATGTGGTGGATGGTTCCCTAGCTTACACAGAGCACTGAGTTCTGCATTGCTTCATCTTTCCACAGGGCTGGATCAAGTCAGCCCTTGTGTCAGTGGAAAACCTCTCGAAAATGTCTGGCATCTGCCATATCTGAACTTACATGTATATATTAGATAACTACTTGTTCTTACTCAGGAGCAAGGCCTGTATTTTTGGCCCAATTTAGGTAAATTTCTAGAATACATTGAATGTTGAAAGATTCTCTTGAATAGACTGAGAATTAGCTGTATATATAGTGATGGAGTTTGAAAACACAGCTGCTCCCTGATTTTTGTGGAAGTAGAAATGCACACTATTACAAAATGCCGAAGTTACAATTTTTCATAGTGAAAGTTTTTTTTTCTAGCAATTTCACTTGAGAATATAAACCTCATCTCACTTTTTTAACCTTTTGTTCTCTTATATCTGTGTGAATTGTGCCTATAGCTTTATTGTGAACTGCTTTTGTATTGCCACTTTCTTGCTTCCTTACTTCCTATATTTTTTCTTCCCGTTTATATTCCACAGAGCACTGCTGTGTCCTGATGCACATATTCTAGTTTTATGTCCTAATGCAAGAATAAAAAAATATAATGAAGTAAATGATGTTTCTGCTTCAAAAATAATATTTTAAAATAATCACAATTTTAGAACCTCTTAAGCTGTGCTAATTTAAAGAGACAAATCCAGAAGTCTTTGTGTTTGGTTTTTTGTGTGTTTTTTTGTGGGTTTTTTTTTTTTTGAGACCTTATTACTTCATTGTCTGACTGCTTTGCCTTTTTTTTTTTTTTTTTTAAACCTCAGGACGTACCCACAAAAACCAAGAATATGTGTGTTATTTTAACCTACTATTAAAAGAAGAGTGCAATAATACATATAGTTTACCCTTACATATGTCAGCAATGTATCTGATACATCCCAGCCTGTTTGCTTTAATGCACACTGCACTAAAGACCTTGAGCAATTGCAGCACAGGCTGCTGTACTCTGGAATGGACTTAGCAAACAATTGCAAATATCAGGGAGGATTTGTTACTATCCTTGACTCTTTTGTTGATATCCATAACGGATATGTTAATATCCAAGTGCCTAAAGTTTATTGCAATTTTTGGTAATGATTTTAAGAAAATATTGTGATTTGAAAAGGCAGGGAGAGGTTGCCCTTTGTGGCTTTAAAGCTCAAGCTTTTGGAAAAATACCCATCAGCAGTTTTAATAGTAACATAATACTTTTTGGGGTGGAGAGAGGAGGGCAGAGGAAGGGCGGAAAGCAAGCACGAGCGTCTGATCTTCAGTTCAACTCAAATATTATTATTTCTTAAAATCTCTGGTGCGTGATGTCATGGCAGTTGCTCTTCTCTTTCAACTCCACAGATCTGCCCCCTCCTCCCGTGCCCCCTCCAGCCATAAAGTCCCCGACGGCGCAGTCCAAGTCGCAGCTGGAGGTGCGGCCGGTGGTGCTGCCCAAGCTGGCCCCGGCGGACGCCAGGACGGACAGATCCACGGACAGGAAGGGCGCGAGCTACAAGGGCAGGGACGGGGCGGAGGGCAGGCAGCACCCCGAGGTGCGGACGGGCTCGGGGGAGCGCAGAGAGCCCCAGGAGCAGCACGGCGACGGCGGCAAACCGCGGGCCGGCAAAGCGCCGAAACGAGACGGCACACCAGCAAAGAGTCATCTTCTCCAAGGTCACTCTGCCGGCCCGGGGGCTGCCGGAGGGCTGGGTGCTGGTGGCTGGGTGCTGGGCAGGCTGGGGATGTGAAATCAGAGCTGCTGGATTGGCACCGTTTATCATAACTGCACCAAAAACGAAATTAGTGTTTGTGCCCGCTTTCAAACCGAAACCGCGGCATTCATGCTGCAGGATCTTCTTAGGGCGAAACATTAGAAAGCTCTTTAGAAGCTTGCAGAACATTCTTCCTCTATTTTGCTGCCCTTAGACCCATCGTGTATTAAATCTAATGCTGAGGAAACCAAGAGGAAATATTCCTTAAGAGTTGTAAGGATCAGTATCCCTGTTCTTGCTCACTTGTAATCTAGTTATATTTAATGTATCTAATTATAAACGAGTTTATAAGGAGACTGAGTGAAGTCATACAGTAGATCTGTAAGTCAGAAACTTCACTTTCTAACAAAAGGATCAGTACCTGGCCCATTTTGCCAATTTGTAGAGGACAAAACGGCCAAAATGAAACCTGGCCCTGTTTCAAGAGTAAAAAAGCCCTAGTAGTTGTGGATTAATTATGAGTACTAACTCACATAGCATTATATGAACCAGACCTGATCAAAGTAATCTCTTACATGTGGAAAGTGGTAACTTTACTAATTAATGGAACATTCCAAGGGTTCACTAAGAACACAGATTGATACAAATTCCTGGTTCTTTCTACCTACAGGTATTTAGGGATAACATCAGAAGTGTTTAGGTATTAAGTTGGTTAAATTGGCATGTGAATAAAAGTTTGATTACAGTGGAATGCTGTAGGGAAAAGTTATTAGAATGCTACCGTAGATGACAGTGGTGAAATATTAAAGCATGGCCACTGATTATGTCTCAAATTCAGCCTAAAAAGTGCAGGGTCCAGTATTTAGATGGAATGAGCTCCTTGTATCATAGGTGTATTCTCATTTCCTCCTACTCTGTCATATCAAATATGTGCTACGAGGGATGGAGTTTCTTTAATTTTCCTGTACAACATAGACCAGGGATCCTAAACTGAAATGAAATGGACACTAATCATGAATTAGGTTTTCTGTAGTAAAGTTACCACGTAAAGAATATAAATTTTCTTGAGAAAGCTTCTATAATGCTGCTATGAAAGCAGCATATTTCATGTTCTTGTCAGGCATCACTTTAAACCTCCTAAGAATCATAAGCAAATCAACTGCTTGCAGAAATTTTAGGTTCACAGTATCTCTGGGCTTGTAAACATAACAATGTATGCATTTAATTATGCAGAGGACATCCTGCCATATTCTAGACCAACGTTTCCAACATCAAATAATCCTAGAGATCCCAGCTCCTCCAGCTCCATGTCGTCAAGAGGGTCAGGAGGCCGACAGCGGGCAGATCAAGCAAATCTAGCCCGAAGGAATGTTGCAGAAATGCAAGTTCTGGGAGCCTATGAACAAGGAGAAGAAGAAGAGGAAGAAGAGATGGAGGTAACTGCAATTGTAATACTGAAGATGACTACAATAAAGCTGGTTTTGTTTCTAGACAGATGCCAGGAAAAAACGCTTTTGAATCAGAAATATTTCTGTTCAGCAAAACTAGTGCATTTATCTGTCCATTAATGTTATGCCCAATCCAAGTAAACAAAAGAGGAACGTGTCAAAACAAAAAAAAAAACAAGTCATATATAGTATAATTGTCATGACACTAAGACTTATGAAACAGAATTTGCAGCAGTATAATAATATTTTGAAGAGCACTTTACCCAGATTCTTTCAAAACTGAAAATAAAGAACTGGAGCATTTAAGAACGCCATAACATTGCCTTACACATCTTTTGACAGTTTACCATTCTAGATTTTATTAGAGATCAAGAAACAAACTTTTTTCTTTAATTTTTCTGCCTAATGGTATTGATTCAATTTAAATACTGATTATAGAAAGGATGGCCAACATACAGTCGCCGTGCTGTGCATAATTTAAAGTAGTAATTATCATTTAAAGGTAGAAAATCTCAAAGAAGTATGTAAATCTAATTTTAAATAATAAAGTTTGACATGTAGTAATTTATGTCCTCTTTTTTAATACAGGAAACAGAAAGCTGAAGACAACGACATGTACTGTAACAGGCTTTTAAAATCTAATCAGAAAAAAAAAAATAAATCACTTAAGATGCCTCAAGTCTGATGATGTTTGACGCCAGAAATAATGTTCAGTGCAATCAGAGTGTATAATTTTTCCTTTTTCCTCATGCCATCAGAATGCTAGTTTTTTGTTTTCCTCTTTCTTTGTAAACGCCCCTCACTAGGAACGACCCTTGCCTATTCCATGAGTGCATCACCTTCGCTGCCCGAGGAGGCAGGGGAGCTGCTCTTCCAGGTGCTTGGGCCAGCTGCTGCTCCAGGATTAGGCTGGAAGGGAAGGCCAGGCCCTGGGATTCCGAGGATTCTCCCCGGCGAGGCGGTGTTCAGGGCCCTGCCAGCTCCCCGTGGCCGCCAGCACCGCGAGGGACGCGGGGCAGAGCAGCCTTTGCTTCTCTCTGCTTCCCTGGGGTTTCCCTGGCTCTGCAGGCAGTGCAAATGGTTACCTTGCAGTTCTGACACAGACTGTGTGTCTTGTGTTCTACCAGCCTCTCGCTAACCTTTTGCAGATGATACAGTTTGACAAATGAAAGTAAAATTAATTTGGCACAAGATGGCTCTTATTGTAAATATGTACTCATTTTAAACCCCTGTGGTACTTTGATTTGTCTTTCCATTTTCATCATTAAATACATTCTTATTAAAAATGTCCTTTGGGATAGGCAGGAGGTAAGCCAATGTGATTGCTATTTGCCTAATCATAGCATGAGCAAGTTTATCTGAAACTTTTTTCTAATTCTCAGCTTCAACACTGCTTATGAAAAGAAAAATCAAGGGACATTTTTAATAACGATTAGGTAATATCATCAACTGCTACTGGCCCAAATCTCAGACCTCTACTTGTGTCAATTCACCTTAAAGAAGAAGTGCCACTTAAAGAAGTTTTGTTTGATCTTGGCAATGAATTTTTTTGTAATGCACTGCTTATCTTTTTTTTTTTTTT
>VZTB01002454.1:502174-557019 GCA_013397245.1 Thryothorus ludovicianus
TTTTTTTTTTTGGTTTTAAAAGCACAATCACTAAACTTTGTTTGTAAACCATTGTAACTATTAACCTTTTTTGTCTTATTGGAAATGTTAAGCTTTTGTTTGGGATATTTTTCATCTTTTTGTTAGTGCTCTATGTTTGTATTTGGGATATTTGAATGATGACAGATGGTAAAGTAACAAACGTAAATGTGGGCCATAATCAAAACACTTCTCACTTTTCCTGGACTTACAGAAAATTACCAATTTTTCTGTGGCCTCTCTCAACATTGGATTATCATTAAAGCTGAAATAGAGGCATTAGTTGCATTGAATTTGCCAAATGATGTCCTCTGTCTGTAGACTTTCTGATCTTTTTTGTAATTATAAAATTTCTTTGTCATTGGTGCTAATGGAAAAATGTGTGTTTGTTTATTGACAGCTATCAGGACTAGCCCCAATGAAAAAAAAAAGAAAAAAAAAAAGTGTTTTGGTGTTTACCGAGGACTGAAATTTTTCATTTAGCTAATTTTTAAAGAAAGGTTCCATAGAAAGGGTGTGCAGTACTAAAGGAAAAATCCATGTGATTAATGTTTTCATTATGTTCATGTAAGAAACCTCATATTTTAGCCATAATTTTGCATACTGAGGATCCAATAATCAGAAAAGTAATTTTTGTCACATTATTTATTAAAAATGTTCTCAAATACATTATCTTTCCTGCGTAGTTTCTTGTGTTCCCTGAAGCATAATTTTAGGGGCAACTCTAATCTTATTTCTATTGGCAAGAGCCAGGATCTGTTCCATCATGCAGTTACAGTAGCATGAGCAAAGTGGGAGTGCTGGATGCAGCCTAAGGTTTTACATAATTACAACTGATTGCCTTAAAGATCTGATTTCTGGGTGCTCCATGGACTGTGATAATGCAAACTTCTCTCACCCTGCCAATTTCCAGAGAGAGCTGATGAAGAAAATCTGTACCAACAAAAGCATTCACCTCGGGAGTGAGATGCATTGGCTACAAAGGAAGTAAGATCCAAATAAGTGAAGGGAATGATTGTTACGAGTCGATGTTTGTTGGGACCTGCACAAATGCAAGTTCCTTGCCTGCCTGCTGTCCTGTGCTGTAGCCATTCTGTGGCTGGCAGAGCCCTGCTGTGGGTCATGGTGGAGTAGGTGATGGCTCCTTTTCCACTCTTGTATTTTCATAAGCCAGTACTTACCACCCTTTCCTTGTCCTCTGCCCTTCATCCCAGTTAAAAATTGCTGATTTTGACTGACACGCTTCTCTGCTGTCCTGCCATGGAACGCTCCTAGAGCCTTAACAGACACGAGTCTCAGGTAGAGATTTTTTTCATAACTGCAGCTTTGAAGCGCATATGAAAATTAGGTAGGATTGAGTTAAATATTTAGCTTTTCTGTGTTGATTTTTTTGGGATGTCTTCAGTCCTCGTGCCTCAGATCAGCATGCGTTAGAGCCAGCATTATCCAGGCAGGAGCCCACAGACAGCCTGGGATGTGGCACAGGAGAAATTCATCTGGCCTGCACCTTTCCTTTGGAGGAGGCAGGAGAGGTTTCACAGGTGCAGCTGAAAGGCTTTCCTGGCACCAGAAACAGCCTTTGGGTTTGGGGTGAAGCCATGGGTGTGGGGAACAAGGTGAAGTGTCCCTGAGCTTGTCAGCCCCTTGGCAGAAAAGCTAAACCTGCTGCCAAAGGTGTCGTGTAGCACCTCAGAACTGGGCTTTAGTTGCAGCTGTGGTGTGCAGACCTCTGCCCAGAAACACTGGTGCTGCATGCCCAAAACAGCAGGTACTCACTTCATTCTCTTGTGGCACAGTGACAAGCTGTAAACCACGCCCTGGATCCCTGTGATACCAATGTCCATCTGTGTAGCTTCACTGGGAGTCAGGCTCCAGCTGAAGTTCTGACCTCAGCCAGCAGTAAGGGGGAAATGTTGCCCTGTGAGGTTTTTTTTAAGAAGTTGTTATGAATTTGTTGATGGTTGATGGTGTTCCCTAAGAGGATTTTTGGATTGTGTTGTGATTGCATTCTCTTGTGTCTGGCAGTGTCTTGGACAGCATGTCAGAGTTGTCAAGGGTTCTTGCACCCACACTTGGCTCTTGGAGCACTCTGGTCTTACCAAAACCAAGGTCATTAAGAGAAAATATGTACAAGGTTGATCTTGAAATTATGACTCCTGTTGAGACACAGCTGCTTTAGTCTTTGCCACTGAGGTGATTTACACAAAATGAGGTCATTTACACAAGGCTACGTTTCCTAAAGAATTATGAAGTGATTGGAAAGCCAACACAACCAAAGTAGTGGTCAGGGGTTTTGATTATGCTGTATACCTGAAAAATCAAGTACTCTTCTGGAAAATCCATAGCTTTTGTGTGCTGAGTTAACATAATGGATATAGACATTTTATTTTTCTCTTGTAGTATTTAATGTGAAATCCTGTATGAGTTCCTGTTAAATTTGATTTTACTTGAAGTAAAATAATACGTGCTAATATACTATGAAAGTTGTTTAAAATAATAGTTAAAAAATTTTATAAAATGCTTTGCATGTATTTAAGCATTTTTTATCCAATGAGTTTGTTTTCAAATGAGTAATTATTCTGATGTATAAATGACAAAGCGCTTTTATTCTAGGATAAAGCAAATGTGCCCTGGATCTGTATTTGGAAAAATTGTACAGGAGTAGGTTAGCTGCACCTGATCATGAAACCTAAGCAATGGAATTTGCTTCAACTCTTGTGAATATAAAGTATCACCACCTCAATTGTATTCCAGAACCAGCTATTTGTTAAAATAACAAAATAATTTATAACTTTAGTTGGCATGTAAATTTTACACAATGTTTTGCTTTTAACATTCTCTATTTTTCTTTAATCTATTATCTTCTCTTAGTAAACCTAAGGAAGAAAGAGCTTCCATGAGGAAACTGGAGTATCTGCCCAACATAGCATCTGTTGTGCAATATGTTTTTTTGAAAGCTAACATCCCACCTCTGTATTCATAGCTCCTAAAAGATTTTTTTGTCGGCAACAGAACCTTCTATTAAAAATTAAAGATGCTGTATCCCCTAAGTGAAGCTTACAAATTAATTAAAGGATTTGCTTTCAGGTGGAGAAAATTATTTTATACCTTGTTTTTGCTTATGTTGCAGATGAAAATTCTTTGCAAACTAAAATCTTGCTGATTATATCTATTATAATATGTTTAGTGTGTACACAGGAAGATTCTGTAATTTGCAAATGCAGATTTTCATGTGTATGGAATTTTGTATTTGCTGAGATTAAGGGTGGGGAATGAGAGTGTATTCCAAACACTCAGATGAAAAGTGAACTTGTTTATGGGTGTTTGAGGTTCACCCAAACATGAGTTTGCCATGCCCAGTGTTGCCATGGACGTCATCCTCACTGAACATGTTATTCCACAGCTTCATTTTGTATTGGACTGAATGAAAAATTGAGAATTTAGGTCAAACCATGAATCTTTAAAATTTACCACGTGTGAGCTGTTTACCCAGACTTTATTTTCTTCAGGATTTTTTTTTCCTTGCCTGGGATGATTTCCCTGTTGACTAGAAAAATGTTCTTCATAAAAGCCAGTACTGTCTGTGGCAGTGAAATATCTGAAGATTAGGATTATTAATTTTTAAACTGCTCCTTTCTTCTTAGCAAGCCACTGAATATTGGATCACAGAAGCATTCAAACATTTTGGGATGACACCATGGAAATGAGGATCTTTTTACGCTTGCTGACCATACTGAGGATGGAAAAAAATTCCATCCTATTCATAAAAGAAAGAGGAATTGATGAAACTGGAATCCAGCCTCTACAAAAGGTACAAAGCAGGAAGGCAGGCTGGAGAAGATGAATCAAGGGATATAAAGAGAAAACAAAATTGAGGCACCGAGGCACCCAAGTCTCATTGACACTACTGGCAAAAATAGTGTTGAATTAAACTGTTCTAGAAGTGAATTACCTTCTTATGGAATGGCAGAGAACAACCATCACAGTGCAATGAACACTGGAAGAAGAGTGAAATCCTTCCTGGATGGTGGATTTTGTTTGGAGTCTTTGTTAAATATACACCAAATGGGCTCAATTTAAGCTACTAGAAGAAAAAAAAATGAGTTTTTAATTCGCCATGGTTTTCACTTTATGGCATGAGATGATGAGGATGGGACCTACTCAGTTCTAGTCTCTGTATCTGCCATAAAGTGGAGCCAATTGCTTTTCAGATTTTGCTTGGAGCACGACAATCAAAGCCATGAGGATAAAAATGGTGCTTATTGATTTTTTTTTTTCAAGCCTAAGATATTTTTAGCAAAAGCAGCATCAGGAAATGTGGGATAAAACCACTTAGTATCGACTTCTATTCTGTGGGTTCCCACCAGCCTTAAAGCACAGACGTGGTTCAAAGTCAGCAGCAAGGGATAATAGCAAAGGAGCCTTTATGGGCTTTGATCCATAGAAGGACAAAAGCAAAGCAAATAAAAAAAATTGAAAGAAGAACCCTCCACCCCTTCTTAGTGAAAATGGTAACTAATAGGATATTTCTGATCTCTATCTTGTAATTTCTGTTTGGATAGCATGAAAATAATGGCCAAGAACCTTTATTTCTGCTATGTTAATTGTCACAGTATCAAAGATTTCATTATATTCCTGGAAATGATGTTTGTACAAGAAATTGCATTCTATTGAGCTGAGTACAGAGCAATGAAGTTCCTCATACTTAGTAAAAGCCTGAAAAAAGTGAAGCTGACCACAACATTGTCAGCAGCATGCCAAGTCATGCCAAGTCTCTACCCCACTGATCTTATTACTAATAGTAATTAAAAAAGAAATAAAATGTTAGTTCCCATAGCCTTTGGTAATCATACTGCAAAGGTAACAGCATTTGATGGCTTAGGCAGCTTGAAATTTACAAACCATCACGATCCCGAAGTCTGTATTTCTTGGATACTAATACCTGAAATAGTGTAACAATGCAAAGTGCCAATGGACTCCAGTCCTGCAGGAAACAAAATCCATTCAGGTGCATGGAAACAATTCATGAGAGCCAAATGGCTACATAGATAGATTCATCTGTCTGTTCATGGAGCTATTTTCATTCTTACGTAATTCCTTTAGGGGGGACATGTATATTTTTATGCTTCTGCTACTGTAGGTTGAATTCTTTGGCAAGGCTTTCCAATAATCATCAGCAGCTTTATGTGCACAAGATGTAAAGGAAAAGACTGTACATTTGTCCATCAACCTAAATTTTTCTGCCCTTCTATGCTTGCATTTTGACATTCTTCAGTCATACTTTACCTTCTTTCCTACAAAAACCCAAGTCTCAGGCTGTGACTGGTTTGTTTGTTAAAACCCTTTTTTTATCGGACAACTGTGATTTTGGTGAGTACTTTGCAAATGCTTCTCTTCGAGGGAAATTTTTAAGTTTTCCATTAAAACTCTTCATACTAGTAGGAAACTGAAACCACATCTTCACTGGGAACCTAATGTTTGAAAGGTCACTTTGGCTGGCTAAAATGAAGGCAGGCAGTAAATCCAGAGCACACACCACAGACACCCTATCCTGCTTGTGTCACTCTTCTGAGAATTTATCAAAATCACAAAGGCTAGCAGAGGGATGATAGTTTCTGAAGGATTGCAGTATTTTTCTTTTCCCCACATTACTAAATGCCACAAATACAAGCTCTGATGCTCTGGGAATGCAGCCCCTGGTACAGTTCTTCCATCCACGGGTACATTTGTAATTCTCTGGCTGTCACGGGGCTTTGCCCACAGTGCTCCAAGGAGGAGACTAGGTGGGGCAGCAACGTGAAACTCAATTGAAGGTGACAGGAGCTGAAGAAGTTTATTTCCAGCATAGTCTTGGACCATGAAAATAATCAGTTTGTCAAACCCAAAAACATTTGATCCTCCTGCCCTGAGCTGATTAAGTGTGCAAGAGCTCGGAAAGAAGTTGTTCAGAAATGTTGCATTTACTAAATCTAGAATCTAGACAAGGGAGGTGAAGAGGGGGGGTTAAAACTGGGCTTACATGTGTTTTGTGGTTTGTTTTCATGGATTTTTTTCTCCTGGAAGAACAAGTAAAAACTGTTATGCTCCTACTTAATCATATATGAAAGCTCAGGAGTAACATAAAAACCAAGTAACTGGTGAGATTGCCATTTTTGGCTACCAGAGTAACCATCTTAAAATTCTCAAATGAGACATTACAGCCACATCCATTTCCTACAGAGCTAACAGATTAAAAAGGCTGTGCTGACTAGATACCAACAAGCACCTCTGAGCCCAATTTTAAAATGTAGGTAGGAAAATAGCTTTGGAGGAATATTCTCACTGAAATAACAAATGAGCTTAACTGTATTTTCTGCAGTAGGAGGGTGCTACAGACACTTAACTTCTGCAGCAGATAGGCCTCCGAACAGTCTGAATCCCTGTGGCAATTAGAATTATGATACAGTGGGATTAATTTAATGTCTGTCAAGCACTCTGAATATGATTGTTTCTGTATAAGCTGTAAGGAGTAGGAGCACTTCTGTCAGTTTTGCTTTGCAATCAGTCCGGCTGTTTTCTCAATAACTTTTGGAGAGCTTTTATTGAGTTAGTTAACCAGTCCACTGAAGTGCAATAAATCTGCACTAAAAAAAAAAAAATAAAAAATTATGTGCATTCTCATTTTTGTCCTCTGCTCACTGCTTGTAGGCTTGCTTTCTTGGATGCGTGCACACTGTCACTATGTTTTGACATCATGCCCACACTGGGAAAATGCAGATTCCAAGTGCCAGGAAAACACATATGTACTAATTTTGGTTGCTTTATACTTCTTGTTGATGGCAGACTATGGAGGATGTTAGTCCAGCTAACAATGGGAAAATCTTGCTGCTATCAGTGATACCCTGACAAAGTTCTTAACAAAGTGTATGATTGAATTCATCAATTTTTAAGATATATTAATCACTATATTGCCATCAATTTATAGAAAGGATAAAAGAAAAACTGAGATGAAAAATATAAATGGAACTCTCCTTTAAGTGTATGCTGGTTGCAATACGTCAGCAAACAGAAAAAAACACTTCTTCATGGATTTCTGATTATCATCAAACCAATTTTGTGTTGGTAAAAGGTAGCATGGTAATTTTTTTCCCAGAAATGCTGAAACTAATGTTGAAAACTATCTCTCTTGCGAATTAGAATTAGTTAGCAATGTCATTCAAAACATCTAGAGAAGCCTTATGTGACAGATTTGTGAAGAACATGCAAGAAATACTTCTTCAAATATAATAGGCAGCAAAGTATCTTCATCACTTTCTCTTTTCTAATCAACTGCTTAGAAACTTCTATTTTCTACCAACTTTAGGTCATCGTTCTTTCAGTTCAGTAAGATATGGCAGCATATTTTAGTCCGCACGTGGCAGAAATTGAAATTTTAAACAATTTTGTGTTATTAGATAATCTTCATTACAGCTACAGCATTACAGATCCTGGCCTCTCAAAGCAGTAGAATGCTGCTTCCAGCCTGTCTCTGTTTGTCTGGCCAGCTCAGGTGCTTGGAAAGGGGCTCTCTGTCATGGATCCCTACAGGAGCAGTGCTGCCCTGATGCAAATACTACAATATAATTAGTATTAAAATGTAAGGCCTAATGATATTCTGAGACTATCAGTGGAGCCCCTCGAGGATCAATTTTGGGACAGTCTTATTTAATATTTTCATTAAAGTACTTAGCTCAAAAGCAGGAGTCCGATAATGAAATATGCTGATCGCAGAAGTTGTGAGCAGTTGCCATTGTGGAGGAGCAGTGGGTCACCTTGAAGGCTGGATGTCAAAAAAAAGCATGACATTAACCAGTTCACTATGCAAAGTCATGCTCTTAGGGATTATACAAATGTCCATTTCCATGCTGGAAATTCATCAGTTGTAAACAACAATGAGGAAGAAAAAAGCCTGGCTTTTTTTTGTTGATCACTGAAAATTCTGAAAGCTCCCAGTGAGATGATGCCAATAAAAACAGAGTAAAATAAATGCAAACCTGAGCTAGCTGATAAAATATATTTCCAGTAGAAAGAGAGAAATGCAGATATTGTCACAGCACATACGAAAACACAAATGTGATGCTTTGTCCAAATCTAGTTGTTTGTGAAAGTGATGCTGTGGGGGAATTACAGAAAATGACAAGTATCTGTGCTCCATCGTCAAATTTGTTCCTTATAAACAGAGGGATTGTCGTAGAGTGACTTTCACCCCTAGAATGGTTCAACTTTTTAGTAGGAGCTGTTATAACCACATGATAAAAAAGCTCTTTGACGTATTTATGTGTGAAAAATCCAGGATAATTTCCCTTTGTTTTCCGTGTAATTGGTCTAAAATTTCAGTGAAAACTCACTCTTCAGGAGCAATCTGTTGGTGGCTGGGCTCCTCAGGAAAGTCATGAAAGCAAAGGATGCAACTTTTGCCCTGACAGCTGAAACTCTGCTTCTGAAACTGGCTGAAGTGATTATCACATTCACTTTCTGAGCAAGGCATTAAGGTTAATACTTAAGTCAGGCTTTTCCATCTAAACCTTAATCTAAAGATAGAGAAAACTGAGCAGTTATCTATCTAAGTGGTTTTAGAAAAATGGCAGACTACCAATATCTTCAGATAACCTGTGGTGATCCACTTGGTTTCACTATCAGACAATTAAATGGATAGACAGAAAATAATGAACTTCATTCTTGTAGTAACTGATCTTTTGGAGATGGATCCAAAGTGGAATGTTTCACCCTGAATTTAATGTAAACTAGGGATATTTTAATCTGTAAAGATGACAGCTGGGATCATCTGAACATCTGAGATAGCTCAAAGGAAAAATGTAAGTGAAAATGAGAATATGAGAAGGGAGAAAATGAGCCCTCCAAAAGTAAAGCTGAAAAAAAATCCCACTCAGTGGCATGGTCCAGAAGACAAAAGAAGACAACTCTGAGATTGTGGAAGCCCCCAGGAATCTGGGAGAATAAAAACCATGTAAGTAGCTGCCATACACAAACTGGAGAGCAGAAATCAAATTCCCTCACTTGTTAGTTTAATGCAGTTAATCGAGGCACCTGGGCTCCACCTGCTGTTTTGTAGTCTGGTGGGGTTTTTTTGCATGGTCTTATGTATTTGATTCCTTTCTGTGAGACAGCTGGAGTGATTCTGTGTCTGCAAGTACATCTTTTTCACCCGAGGTGTCAAGTGTAAAAAGAAACAATTGTCAAATATGCTTAAATTATTTAGAAGCTTAGGATCTAGCCCCTGAGCACATTTTACTGCATTCAAATATTTTAGGCCCCTTCACACAACAGTTGTGCAATTTTTACTACCTCAATGTGTTTAAAATCCTCCCCAAGTATTTCAGTTTAGCGATGTCACTACCTGCATAGCTAAATGCCACACAGAAAGGAGAAGAAGACTTAAAATAGCTTATAATAGTTTTGTTGATATTGTGGTATCATACAGTGTCATGATACTTAAATGCCTGTGTAATTGTAATAATAGTAATTTATGAGACAGTTTATAAACCAGTCTGAACTGAATATCTATTCTGTGACAAAAAAAAAAAAGAAAAAAAAGAAGAAAAAAGAAGTGTACTTTACATTTAAGTGATTTTGAAAATTGTATTTGCTACCAAAATGTCTACATGTATTTTCTTGATTGTCATGATCTCTCACTGGCTTTGGCCAGGGATGTTATGCACCAGAACACAAAAGCTGTAGCAGGATTTTCCAGATGGAGTCTACCTATGAACACATCCAGGCATCCCTCTGGCAGACACTGCTTCTCTTTCTCCACCTCCTGAAATTGGCTTTCGTATCCAGCTTGTAGCACTGAAAGGGAATTACACCCCAAGGGCTCTGGAGCAGATCTTTGGAAAAAGTACTCCTGGCAAGTCTTGGAGTAATTGCCTCTCAGCAGCCTGAGCACAGTGTCTGGCTTGGCAGTCTGACCTTAACTCTAACCTCTAGTTTTTTATTATCATTATTGTCATATCTGCTCCTCTGTCATTAAGAGACTTTCCAGTTTCACTTTATTCATCTGTGAGCTTTAAACCCTCTGGCCCATAATTTCCTTTTCTTTTTTTGGCATTTCTTTTTCTCAGTCCTTTCATGAAACTTGTCTGCTGAGTGACATGCCCTCTGTAAAACATAAACCATAATTACTCTAGGATTGCTCATACTTGGCATAAATACTGTACTTGCAAGAATGTGGCTTATAGCAACACATGTCACATTTTATTAAATTGCAAAACTACATCTTATATTGTCCTTCAGGAGAAAGAAAAAAGCAAGGGAGAAGGCAAACTTGTCTAAAAGAATTTTTTTCATTCCAGCTGCTGTGTTGAGGCAACAACCTCACATAAACTGGGCATTTCCATGCTGGGATGACACGTACCTTTCTCTTTTTCAATTTTAATTGTTTAAATCCATGCTTTGAACGTAGGACAGCCATACCTGCCTCTTTTTTTTTCTTGTTGTGATCTATACCCCATGGGTCAGACTCTTCTGACATGACCACAGCAGCCTGAACCTGAACTGGGACCAGTATGGGAGAGAAAATGTGACCCACTTCATCCTAAGATCCATACCCAAAGGAAGTTAGATAACTCATGCTCTGGCTCTGTGATTTCCTCTTGACTGATGGTCTATGCCAGGGGCCCACGATGACCAGCTCAGATTTTGGTATCTGCACTCCTGATGACTGAAATTGGATGTGGTTCATTCCATTCCTCTCATCTTTACTTTAAAAATAAGTTCTAATATTAAGATACAAACTTTCTTTTTACCATTGTGCTTCAAAACACTCACATCTGGGCATCCTGAGTAGTTCCTTCGAAAGAACTTTGATTTTACTTTCTTTTTTGAAGCTGCTTATTTTGCCCTTTTTCTTCTTAGGATAAGAATTTCTATTTTAAAGAAATGCAACAGAAGTGTTTGTTTACTGAAAGGTGAAAGTTTTATGGTGCTGTGTTTCTTCTAAGGCAATTTTTATTTGAAAATGCTGAAATGAGGTATTTTGAATTTCTCATTTGTATCAATTCTGGTTTGTCACTACATGTTAACATAACAAAAATGAAGCATTATTGACTTGAAAGATTTCAACATTCTCTGGGTTATTAGAGTTTGGTTTTTTTTTTAAATCCTGTCAGTGGAAAATTTGTGAACTAACCCTTGGTTCTTTTGGGGGGCTAAGACAAATTCAAAAATAATTCCATTTCCTGTCTAGCTGTGGATTTCTTGAGACACTGAAGCTTAAAAATGCTGGCTTAGGAAAGTCTGCAATTTCAGCCAAACCCTTCTGGCTTTATACAAATGCAAATACGATTGAAATCCTGATCTTGGTTGGCGGCCTCTAAGCAGAATTTTCATTCAGAATCTAGGTCTGCATAGCTCCCAGACTCTAATGATGTGAAGGCTGCTTGGATCCATATCTCTGTCTTTTAGGCTACCCTTCAAACTGAACTGAGTCATAATCTGTAATGAGGCATCAAGGACAACAGGGAGACAGACGTTTCTAACAGCAAATCTGCAGAAATTTGGGAGGTTTATTTCTGAAGAAAAACACTGTAGCGGATAATTTTTTAGGCTCTTCAGCAAGAGTTCAAATTTTAACATTATTTTTATTTCCTTGTGGAAATACTTAAGTATAACTTTGTTAAAAGTCAGTATGAACTTGGCAATTATAAGCCACACATTTGTCAATTATGCATAGCACTTAGTGACACAGATCATAACTTTTTAAATGTTTTTTAAGTGCTCAGAATATGTTTACACTTAGAGCTGGAAAATGAGATCCTAATGTTACTAAATTTGAATCATGTTCGTAAATAGTTTTGTCACAGTTCTTAGTATCACATCAAACTGATTATGTGAGGGTGGTTCATGAAGAGGTCATCAAAGGTGCAGAAAAATTAGAGCAAACTCTTTACTTCCAGGACACTGTAAATACTCTGGTATTTTAAGCTCAGATTTCTCCCAATTCTTCACTGTTACCAAACTGTTCATGATATTTTACTCTTCTGTTCTACAAAGACAGTGGCTGAAATTCTATAACCCCTACAAATACCTATAAATATGGTACATAAACCTATAAAATGCTATCCATAACAGTTTAGTCCTTGCTGGTTTTTAGCAATACCAACCTTCATTACATATCAGACTTTTCAGGTGTTTTCTTTTGGGGGCTGTTTTCTTGTTCGAGCCCTGCAATTCACATCTCATTAATTCCTTTTCATACCTGACAGTTGAAGGACTAGTGGCCACTTTTTCTTTTTTTTCTTTGATACAGTTTTAATGTAGCTCATTTAAAGAAGCATTCAACACAGAATATGGAAAGAACAATTTCATTGTTCAGCAGAACACGTTTTCATTGCAGCTGCATCTGGCTATGGTAGTTGACCTTTACTTGAATGTAAAAATTAATGCTTTGTCAAAACTAAAACATAGATGATTTCCCTCCAAATTACCAGTAGAGGTCTTTGATAAAGAGTCACAGCACTGGAACACAAAATGGCTTTGGACATCATGACAATAGGAAAGCAAAATATTTGTTAATATATTTCAGTAGCACATAGGCATTTCATCTGTTGGCTGTGGTGTGTGGATTGTCTAACAATAGAAATTCAGTGATATTTACAGACCTGCTGACATTCATTAGTCACTTTCACAGATATTTTCTTTATTTATTTTTATTACATTTCCTGTCATAACTGTATCTGCTAAAAGCATTTTGCAGCTGAAAACTGCACAAGCAAGAAAGCGGTTGACGTGAAAAAAAGTCTTGAGAGAGATATGTACATATATGACAGCACTTAATAGGTTCTCTTTGTTACCTGGATATTTATTACATCTTTATTTTACAAATATTTGTCTTTTCTGGATTTAAGAATTTGTCTTCTTCTGCCTTCGATTGTTTTCTAAGTTGATTATTTTCTTATTGATATTGTCCCTGCTGATCATTGCAGTTATTTAATTTGTTGTTTACATATCTTCTAAGAGGCAAAGAGATTATTATCTTTTATAGCATGCAGTGAGTGTTGCTTTGGTGTTTTCTCCTCTGGGTAGAAACCTCACATTTTCTGTTTCTCACTTTACCCCATGATTCTTGTATCATAGCTTGGTTCGATAACTGGGTGACAGTCCCTTGTTGTGTGCATCTTATCTTAATAATTTCCTGTGTTCAGGCTGTAAAAACTAGTAGAAAAAACCCTGTTTACCAGTAGAATAATTCTGGCTGAACAGATCTCAATTTGGATTCCAAGCAGTGCACAGAAGTACTCTTCTCCCCTCATGCCTTCATAATAGCAGCTGATATTGCAGTCACAGCAAGGATTTGCAGTGACGATTTCTCTTTGACAGAAACAAGCCACAGAACTGGCATTAGGAGAGCAAGACACACTCGGTAGTCCCCAATTCCAGTCACAGCATGGCAAACACTCAGCCTGTGCAAACCAAGTAATATTGGTATCAGTATTAAAATAATCCTTTTGAGTCAGATACATAGCTAAATGACAAGTAATCTCTTGCTGCTAAGCTTACTCAGAAACATTCAGATTTGTACCTAGTGGTGAATAAATATTATGTATTAATGTCAAGTTATGCAAGCAGGACAAGCTTGTAGCTTCTCTACCCCTCTTTGATCTCAGATTTTTTTTTTTTTTTGTCTTGTCTAGGTCTGTCTCTGTCTACAAATCTCTTGGGGTCAGAGACTCTGCTGCTCAGATATTGTCTATCTGCTTTGGTGTGGCATCACCCTCAGGCTCAAGTTACTGGAGCTAATAGCATTATCACATAGTTAGGGATGAACGTTTCCCTCCCAAGCGATTTTGAACGATTAAACCTGTTATCCCCTGTACTTTTTCACTTGTGTGAGTGACCTAGCACAGATACCAAAGCAGTCTTAGAAGACAATCCTCTACTTAGTTTCAGCAGATCTTGAGCTCTTGTGGATTATCACTAATTACTGGTGGTGATGATTACTGTCACATTTTGACATTTTGGTATTTTGGTATTTTGACTTTTTTTTCTTTTTTTTCTTTTTTTTTTTAATTTAGTGATCATGGAAACAAAGTTATTTCATCCCTAGTGAATGGTTGAAGAATGCCTATTTTGCTTTTACTTTCTAGGCTTATGGCACTTCTGTATTAACATAGGGATACTTTTATAGCCTATACACTTTTCTAAAGCTAAAATAGAGTATAATACCATTAATAAAACTTGTTTCACAAGAAATAGATTTGGGCATTTTGAAATACAGAATTATTTGAAGATGTTCTGTGACGGCCTGATACCCTCAATAATCCACAGAAAACAGCACAGAAGTAAAATTGAAGTACAATATATCCTTCTAAGTCTAGGGAATTTAAGCTGAATTCTTCATCTCTGGTAGTATTGCATAGGAGGTTCCAGGTGGGAATGTTGGTGGAGGGTTAGCTGCATAAAGTAAGGAAAATTGGAACATTATGTATCAGATTTTTGGTGAAAGTTCTATTTAATGCTCTGTTGCATAATTATAAAATGCCCATGGGCTCCTGTGTCATCTGACAGCCTGGAAGCCTTACAAACCATGAGGAACCAGCACCATCCATGCCACTGAAATTCCTGGGGATAATGGGGCTGAGTACAGCCACAGCCTGGAACATCAGTGCTCAGGCAGCTCTGTAAATGTTTCCAGCTTTCCCTTTCCAACAGCAATTGGGTGCAGGAGTACAAGATTTGTGTATCGGTGCCCTAAGCCTGGTTGAACTGGAGGGACTTGGCTTCTGTTCTGAGGTGCACAGGGTAGGCATGAATGAAGGCAGCAGAGCATACAACCCATGGCTTAATTATCATATCAAAAATAGGAAGGTAGATGTACGAGGGGGAATTACCTGTGTGGGGTCCCATTAATGTCAGCATCATGGGGCTGAATCCCCTCTGTATTATTTCAAATATTTACCCTACGGCGAGCAATTGAGGCTGATGATAGGGTTTTACTCTGCTCTTTCTTGCTGTCTGGTGGTGCAGTTCTATGGCTCTTTGTGCCACAGTATTATTTTAAGTGATTGAAATTACTATATTATTTGCAGAATAATGCCACTGTCATAATTTTCTTTATAGATTCTGCCTTTCAAGTTTCATAACCCAGCTGTAAAAATTTGCTCCAGGCACAGGTTTGGTGTATTGTACGAATTAATGATTGAATAATAGTCTTATTTTTTCTGCACAAAAGTTGAACTGGAAGTTTTCCATAGGTGGATAAACATTTGTCTAGTGGGTAGTGAGGAAGACAGAGGAGGTTTGTGTATCTTCCTACTTTTTCTAACTTACCTGCAACTTAGGCACAAATATGGGCTAAGCCACTACAAGTGAATTTCTAGAACGCTGCATGAACTGCAGGGATCTCCAGTGCATTTTGTATCTCAGTTCCCTTAAATCCTCCTAGGGAAAGAGCTGATACAGACTTAGCAAAATATTTCTGTGTCCTTGAACATCTTAGCAGCAACATCAAAGAATCTTTTTGCACTGACGGTGGCGATTTCTTCTCTGCTGAAAAGGGGACGTGAATATATCCCACACCAAGCTAAAAAAAGAGAAGGGAACAGCAAGACAATCAGGATGTGAAAGAGAAAGGGTGAGAAAGGGGGAAGGGAAGACAGAAGGGAAGGAGCAAAATTGTGAGCAAAAGAACAAGAGCAAGAGAAAGGAAGAAACTTCTCTATCCATAAGGTTTAAAGACAGCACAGCAATGGACTGGAGGAGGCAAGGTCTAACCCAGTTAGCAGAGACCCTGTCACTTCTGGATTCTTCATTTAAGAAGCAATTACAGCAAATGTCCCAATGGGTTGGTCTGCCTTGTGCACCTCCCTGGCCTCAGTGCCCTCCAGCCCTGCTCCCTCAGGTCCTCTGAAGTGAAGACTGAAGCAATCCCAGTCCTGCAGCAGCAAATTGCAGGGGCAATTCTCGCTGTTTCTTCTCCTGAGCTTAGAGGGAAGCTATGCTTTTTACTTCCAAAGAGTGGGGAAAAAAGGGTTTCTGCTGCTTTTCTTGAGGGGAAGAGTTTTCTTTTGCTTCGTGTGTACAGATTAACTCAGGGTGCAACAAATTGATAATTGCTGCAGTCTGAGATGAGCTGGTGGACGTTTAGCACAGGAACAAGAAAATAGGAATGAAGATCTGTTTAAGACTTTGTTTACGTTAAAGATCCAATCCTTTATCCTGGTAATTGCATTTTAAGGTGTATCTTACGGAACAAATGAGGACTGGATTGACTGAAAACCTTGAAACAAGGCTTGTAGAAGGATCCAGATTTTTTTTACTTTAAAACATCTGTTGTATATCTTTAAAAGCAGGCCAGTTTTCCCTGTGTTTCTAAAAATCACACATTACTAAGTATATTAAGCCACTGTAAATATACGTATGAGCATGTTTTTGTCACGGCTTTTAATTTGTTTACTCTTATTTATCAGAACTTTTCACTGTCTTAATGTCATTTCTAGCAGCATATTACCACTAACTGCCTTGCAGCTGAATTTTTCAGCTTCCATGCTGAGCAGAATCAGTTCTGCTTTCAGGCAAAGCTTTTCCATGCTGATTGACAGGAATGGATGGCAAGCAAAGTTCCAATTGAGAGCTGTAGGAGCCATTAAAATGGTCATGCTGATTGTTATTTTGAATTACTAATAAAGCAAAGATTTGTGTTTCATTGCTGCACTGATGGGTGGGCTTTGGGGAGCTATCACAATACTGAAATCCCTTAGTGGTACTGCCTTGCATCTAGAGCTGAAAGATGTTTCCTTCCTCTGAGGGGCAGGCAAGATAAGGGAGTTGAAAATGTTTATGTGACTCATTATCCAAAGGAGAAATTAATGTTTTGTAAAGCTAAAAATTTCCCTAGAAGGACTGGAAGCTTAGTGCAAATTAGTGTACCATGGAAAATTTAAGAGAGATTTGCCTCTTTGGGTTTTCAAGACTGATGAGCTTAACACTTTGAATGCCAAATAGAGAGCTGGGGATTTTTTTCCCATATTTGCAGTAATGAGGATACAGTGCCATGAAGGCACAAACCTTGACAAACTAGACTATTACAATATGAGAACTGTGATTCTGTACAGCTGTGTACTGTGATTTTGAAGTGATAAAGACATTGGAAGAGATATCTATCTCTTTCCAAGTGCTTTGGATCTACATTTTAATACTCTAAATCATATATTTGGCTGTGCAATACTTAGAAGTGAGATTGTGATGAAGAAGGGTCTATCACATTTAGATATACCTAATTAAAAAAAATAAAGGATGGAAAGCTGATAAACCCTGGTCATTGTCTTTAGAAGTTCTCAACCATGAGCATGTCTAGTTTTTGCTTAGATCAAGAAACAACTTTGTTCGTAGATGAAGTACTTGAACAGAAGTTGCAGTCAATAATATGTTATTGACCTGCAGGAAAAGGGGCAGTTCTGTTTTCTCACCCTTTCTCAGATGAACCTAAGTAAAACATACACACACACGGTACCATTTGATGCTGAGGGAGACATCTGACCTCTAAATTAGGTATCTATCTTTGGTTCAGGAATATTTTACGCTTCTTTCTTCACAGAGAAAACAAAGAGAGAAATAAGCAAACCATCTGAAAAACATGAAATCTAACCTTCCTGTGGCCACAGACAATCTAAAAATTACAGTCAGATGTTATTGCCCCCATCAGAGAGAGAACAGAGATACTGTTGGCTTAATGACCCATAACTGTATACTTATTTCACAGCTATGTAGTTTCTAGCACTCTGTTTGGCTGGAGAGATCTCATCTGAATAATGACTGCACTGTCATTTCTGCCAAACCACAGTACTTCTGCATCTCTCCTCGCTCTGGTTTTTCCACATCAGCTTACTGCCACTGCTATTGGCTGCTTGCTGATGTGCCCACCCCACCATTGCTCCTCTGTGCTCTACTGCATCCATCATCGTGCCTGTCCACTTCTTTTGCAGCTATTTAATTATGGAAGAGTAGTAGTATGCTGGAGCTATATAATGGAACAGGAGGGCACTTAACCTATCCCCACAAAAAAAAAAAAAAAAAAAAAGGGTGAAGTGATGTATTGAGTAAAAAGGCACCAGGAAATTGTCAGAGCAGAAAGGAGGTTAAAAAATTCTGAAACAGAGGTTTGTTGCCAGGATATGGCTGGGGAATTTTGCTGGTGATAGAAAGTCAGAGCCACATAAATATTCAATAAGCAATGCAGAGATGAAAGAAAGAATAATGTTTTCAGTAGCTACTTACAAGTTTGGCTCTTAGCAAATTTTCAGTCCAAAATGCAGTACTTCCCAATAGGCAGAATAGGATGCTGAGCAGTTGCTCAGATGCAGTTTGAGGAATATAAAAAATCAGGCGTGTTGGGGTTGCCATCCTTTTTACCTACCCCGGAGCTTCCAGTATTGTCTTTGTGTCACTAAAGCATGTTTTTCTTCTCCTAAAGAAACAGATTCCCTTTTTAACACAAAGCATGCAAAGATGTCCCTGTTATGAAAGAGAGAAGTTATTTTATGTTCTGTCTGGGAAAAGCCTTTCCTGAGCTCTGACATTGTGACAGCTAGCTGTCTTGGAGCTGGTGTTCTAACTTTATTTCTTCCATTAATCGAGCAACAGCTACCCACAGACTCATTTCACCTTTGGGTTGCACTTGTTTATAAGCTATTTATTTCCCTGACTTTTTGTCCTCCCTCTGCTTTCTCTCCTCTTTGCACTGCAGTTTGCTCCAGTTGGCTCCTGGGCCGGAGAAATTATCTCTGTCGAAAGAGTAAATTGGTAGGTTCAGGTACTCCTCTGAGTCTCTCTTGAGAAGATGATCTAGGATTCCTTGGTCCATGAACTGAAATGAACCTAAAGCAGAGGAATATGTTGCCAGAAGAATAATAAAGAAGCACACATAAATGAGCCGAGTAATAATGAAAGATGAAATAATAGCTGTGAGGCTGGGAACCTAATCAGCCTCTAGAGAATGTTGAAGTTTTAGTCTTCACTCCATTTCTAATAACAACTTTCAATGGATGTTGCTAAGAGAAAGGATTTTGGAATGCTGTATGAGTATGTTATAGCTGGCATAAGGAAGACCTGCTAGAAGACATTTTGAAAGGAAACTGGAATTATTCTTTTCCCTCTGCCATGCTCACTCTTTTATATATTTCAATTTTTCCATTTTGTTTACCATTATACTATGCTCTTCCTCCTTTCCTTGTCAATCCTCATTACTATCCAGTGTTTTGTTTTTTATAATGAGCCCAGTAAATCCTCTTCACATATAAAATCATGCTCAATACAAATTATTCTGAATTAGAGAAACAGTTACTGAGCCTTTACTAATCATTTAGATCCCAAACCTTCCAGGTGCCAACTACTTTTTTCTCTTAGCTATCTTGGTAGAGATGGCATTGCTTAACAGCCCATAGAATTTATAATAGCTGAGATTATAGCACAAAGAGCATGCAAGGAGCTATTTTCACTCCAGAGCTAAATGTTTTCTATTCTGTGCCTGCATTGTCACCACAATAAGCTGTGCAAGCATGTATCTGTACATGTACACGTATGAGGAAACAGAAAAACTGCAGCACAACAAGCAAACCTCCAGATGGGAATAGTATCCTTGCAGTGTTGTTGAGCAGCAATATCCTCCTGCCTGTGTAAAGGGTGATTTTTGTCTGTCCCAGCAGATCAGCACATCCATGGAGAATCCTGGTCCATACTCTGGGGTGTTTGCAGCATCGTGGGCTTTCCCACTGTGCCAGGCTGGCCAGCGTTGCATGACAAATCGTGAAACTCCAGCTGTGAAAATTATGGACTTAGTCAAACTGTCAATCCAGCCCTGAAAGACACCTGCTGGTAGAAGTAACCTTCACAAATATTTGTTCTAAATGTGGTAATGTTTGCAGTCTGCAGTAGATGGATTCCCATGGCAAGGTGCTCACGGATCCTCTCCCACTAACACAATACGCTGCTCCTATGAGTGTTTGGGAAACACCCATACTCAGCAGACACTCTGTGTGATGGGATGCTCACATTTCTTCACAATTCTTGGCTTTTGAGTTCAAAGACCCTTCAGTGAGGGGTAGAATGAACACTGTTATTATGCTGAACTGAATGTACAGCTTCAATTTTCATAATTGAAGCTCCACAAGAGTCCCTGTTCTGTTTGAAATCCAACTTCAATTAACATAACATAGTTAATTTTCATGCTCTGTGAAATTTTTAGTATTATTTTCCTTTCTTACAGCTAAATTAATTTTAAATGTACTCCAGATTTACCAGGACTTCACTTTTAATAAATACATTAATTTTTAAGAATGTGGAAGTGCAATTGTTTGCATATGCTTTTCTACTAATAGGAATATAGATGGAGAACCATCTTTTAAACAAAGAAAAGGAAATGGAATAGCTACAGCATAACAATGTACAACCTAAAGGAATTCTGTTTTGGAGGTTCTAATGCCTGGAGTCTCCTTTTAAAATGTCAGTGGGAAACACAAGGTTCAGTCTTTATCATTCGGTTCACTTACCTAGCTAATTTTTTTAACCAAAAATTACTTATCTTTTCTCAAGAAAATTTAACAAAGCTTTTAATATTTTTAATTTGATGGATTTTGTGTAAGACTAAACTAAAAAAGGATAATTTAATCTTCTGCTTTATGCTTTCTTGATTTCTCTTTTTAAATCCATTTCCTTTTATCCATATCAGTAGAAATAAGAAATTGAAAGACAAAGCAATCAAATATATATGTTTCAATATTATAATGGAAATTTTATACCTATTGAAAGCATTTTCAGAACAGTCATGATTTTTTTACTCTTACTTATGTTCTTAACTCATCCTTCTTCCAGGGTTAGAATCCACATCGATTGCAGTTTTGTCATTTCTGACATGGCTTACAGTGCTTACTGCATGCTCAGATTTTTTATTTCTGTTTCTATTTTTTTCCTAATTCGAAGAGGTGTTGGTATATTAGCATGATTCTATCAGATATATGGACATTTTTCACAGCAATCTGAAGAAATTGAAATTTGTTCTGAATATGAGAACAGTCAGTGAAACTGTTATCATTATTGTCAGATTATTACACCTTGTAAGAAAGAATATAACACAAGACTCTCTAGCTACACTGCCCTACTTTCTTGAGATATGTCAGGGCTGGATGGAGACAGTAAAGAGAGAAGTTGGCTTTGAACAACATAACTTTGGAATCAAACTTCACCCTTCACTCATAAATTATTTCAGAGCAAATAAAAATAGGCATCAAATTGCCTATTTGAAATTATGAAATATTGCCTATATGAAATTATTGCATTGATTTATTATTACTATCTATCATGCAGTATCCCATTAGATAAAACTGCTGGTGGGTGGATAGCATAGGCCAATTGACTTCGGAATTTTCAAGGGCTCAGACCTGGAAAACAACAAAAAGTATTCAGCTTGTTACAGATGAGGAGTATGAGGGAATGGATGAAGGGTAATGCCACAGCACTGTTTGGAAGCAATGTGAAAATTATGTAGTCCATGGAAAGCTTATAGTAGCTCTCACTGCTGAGGAATTCCTAAGTTTTATGCTATGGCTTCACTGATAAAACCATGTCAAAATATTATGGCTGTGAACAACCTTTTTAACACCCTGGAAGCACTGTTTATGAAGGAACCACTTAAATTTTGTCAAGCCCTTCATAGGTGGAATGGGACAGCTGGGACCATACCTAGTCCATGTGTAATCTGTAATTATTACCTCAAATCTTTAGTCCATCTGGCAGGCTTTATTTTTTATGCAGTAGATGGGTTTAATTATGAATGCATAAATAGAAAAAGGCCAAACAAAGGCTTACAAAATCTTTGTTGACTATACTCTATTTTTTACTGTAGGTAATTGTTTGGATGGATTTCTTCCTAGGTATTTAAAATGTTATGATTATGGAAATATCCCTCAGTCTTGCAGTGTTTTAATTTTGTAATGGGTTGTATAACCTTTCAATTCTCAAAGCAGAAGTTGCTGCAATAAAGTGAAATCAGATAGTCTACTAGAAATGAAACTACTACTCACAGTATTTGTCATTTCAGAAAGCATTCTTTGTTAGCAATGGAGCTGTGAGGGAAAAGAAGAAAACAAAGAGCTGAACACGAAATAGAAGGTCTTAACATCCTCTTAGTTATTATTCTGCACTGAGCATGTTTATTTTTACATTGCTGTTGTCCGGCATTAATTAGTGCCTGATTGTAAAGCATATCAGTAATGGAAAATGACGAGGACAGTCCCCAGATTGTGACAAAGGTTTGGTGTTGTGAGGATTCACCCAATAATAACAGGAGTCTGGCAGAGCTGTGGGAGCTAGTGCAGGTTAGACATCTGATTCTTGCTTGGTGTGAAGAGTGTTTCTGCAGTTCTGCAGTGATGACAGCTGCAGAGGCAAATGTTGAAAGTAAGCTCGAGTCACTGGCATCTTTAATTCCTCTCTCACAGCCATGCAAATCATTTTCTGGCCTTGATTATTTTAACTCATTGATCTCTGACAAGGAAATAGCAGAGAGCATCCCCTTGGGGTATGCCTGTGGTTGTGTAACAGGGGGGCCCACCATCTGAATACACACATACGTCCAGCTTTGAAGTTTATGTCACACTTGACTCTGGGACCAGTTTCAAACTCTCTCATAAAGCCAGGCATCTCCTCCTGTAATTTTTTCAATAATGGGCCAGTGCTGGTGGCAGCAGGCAGTGAGCAGTAGTCCTGAATAACACAGATGGTGGTACATCTGACAGTGTGTTATTCTACAATAAAAAAATGGTTGTCATTTTTATGCTTGCTATTATGAAGCCACCTGTACTCAGTCTGCTCTTGGGCAATAGAAAGTCTTGGGAAATATGAGTATGTTATGCTGAGTCTTGAAAATGCACGCTCTGTGTATGTGTACAGAGCTGTGTACATAGGCACATGTAAATCAGTGTGTGTAGACAGGCAGGTTCAGAGGCCCATGATGAAAAAGCATAGAGGTTTTTTCCATGGAAAGCACAATATTTTCAATTTTGCAATTTGATCATATTTATTGGTTATTAAGAGAGTTTTATATTTAAAATACTGTGTCCCTTTCCCAGAAAAAGAATTCTTTCACTGTGCTGTTGAGGTTGGGATTCTTATTTAATAATAATGGTTAAAAATAAGAAGAAAAAAAAAAGGAATTATTTGGTATCCCACAGGATAAGAGAGATGGAAAGCCTCTAGGTACAGCTACCATTAGAAACAAAACTACTATCCTCGGTATAATCAGTCTAGTCACTGATAGTGGTCTCCCACCCTCACTCAGGTCTGTCTTCTATGAGAAGTTCATGAGAACTGCAGGTTGCTTTCTGTGAGAGTTTCTGTCAAGGAAGATTTTGACCCTATGCTCTTAGATAGTTTTGTATCACATTTGTCTGTTAAAAAGGACTGGAGTCTGATGATGTATATGATGTAATACTAATAGTCATGACTCCAAAAAAAATGGTTCTTTTTTGGCCATAAAATAATAGTAAGTAGGTACTATTTCCAAAAATAATGGGAAAACATAAAAATTATGAACAATCCAGAAGGAGAAAAACAAGATTCCAATCATTTGATTCAGCTGCCTTTATAGATGGACAACATTTAAAAGGCAAATGCAAGTTAGGCCTGCCAATCCTTCTTCAAGAAGAAAATGTTTTCATATCATAGGAATTTTGACCCTCAAAACCAAAGATTTTCAGAAGGACAACCTAAAATGTTTGCATTTTACACAGGATCTGCAGGATAAGATCTCACCCATTGTGCTCTTGCCAAGAAGGCCATCTTTGTTCTCAGTCCAGAAAGGTTTTCTAGACTTCTTCCTATAGAAAACCTCCACATGTGGGAGGTTAACATCTGGGTCCTCAGTGGGAGGTTCTCTGCTGTCTTTTAAAGGTCTGGATGTGTACCTGCTCTTGCTAATTCTTAAATATTCCTCAGTCTCTGCCCCACAAGGACATCCCTGCAGGGGATGTAACTCCTTTCTCCTCCCTGCCAGGACACTTGGAGCAGAAAAGAATTCTTGGAGCTGCACAGATTCCACATGCACATGCAGGTGAGGATCCATCCAGGGGCCAGGGTACACAGCCCCAGCCTGCCTTTTGGCCAACACATTCTACCCTCCCATGGAGGCACCAGCAGCAAATAGAGCTGATGCTTCTCCCACTACAGCTGGGACACAGGAGACTGATGGCCCCAGAGCAAATATTTTCATCTATTTTAGGTTTGGAGACACTGGTTTGTCTTTTTTATACTAGTAAACAGTTTTCATATGATAAGCAGGGTAACAAGACTGTAGAGCTTATTTTTTCAGACCTTCATCTGTTTTGCTGGAAAGAATATATCTGAACAAAGTGATACAAAAAACCTCTGAAACTCAAATTAAGGAAAAAAAACATTCTAGGTTACAATAATTTCTGAAGATTATGAGGTTTTCACTGTGTAATGGTTTCATTTTTAACCATTTCGCTGACTGAGTATAAGATGACAGCTACAGGCTTCTCTTAATTCACACGTTTCTGAAAATTCAATAGCAAGAAATCGATAGAGAAAAACAAGTACATGAATTAAGATTCAACATAAAAGCCTTTACTTATGTATTGAACTCAAGGAGGTGATAGTCACCTGAGGGATTAATAGGTCTGCAGGACCACATAACTGCTTCTTTCACCTTGCACTTCACAGGAATGGCGTGTTCTCCTCTTCACCCCAGGCCCCAGAAGCCCCCAAAAGGAAATTCCTTTTGAATTTACACCTTAAGAAATTTACCCTTAATATTTCAGTAAGTTACAAAACTGTCTGAACTGCACTTGCAATGGTGCAGACATGGAGCAGCATGAAGGAGAAGATTTCCACCTTAGAAAAAATCATGGACAGTGAAGATCTCTGTGGTCAGGAGATCGCAGTCAAGTTACTAAAATGTCTAATGACAGGTAGGATAATCAAAGGGCTCAGCCTATTAACTGTAGGTTTTATAAAACTATTTTAACCAGCTTAGGTCATTGGCATGATTGTGCGAGGTCTTCGTTTGAAAGTCTTGTTAAAGGACTCAGAAGTGATGGACACTGACAAGAATTTGCTATACTTTTCAATAGTGATTCTGTCTCAAAGAAGAAGTTTGAGTAGATATCACTAAATTATTAGAAAGCTTCCATAAGACCTGTTCAGACAGTGTCAGAAGCAATAGGACTCCTTTTAGTCTTTCAAACTTTGGTTTGGTTCTGAACTTCCTATCTGGGGCGTGGTTTGATGTATTTGAAATCGGTCATAGTATATGTGGACATGATCAAATCTCAAGAAAAAGCTAGGGCTGGTCTGATGTAGACTCTAGATAACTAGATAGAATTAGAGTTCTTTGCTAAATTTATTTCATGAGTAAAGAAAATTTCCATGCAGTATTTATAAACTTGTCACAACTGCATTTAGTATTTCCTTTTCCTTGAATCACAGAACAGAGTTATTTTAAAATAAGAGTTTAAATTCTCATTTTCCTGAAGCAAAGATTATTTCCTTTTATTGAAAATATTTGACTTACATTTATACTGATACACATTGGGACTACAATGGGATATAGCTTTGTGTCCACAAACTCTACTGTTGTCAAAAGTGTAAGTTCAGCTTATCTGGGAAGGAACCTTTGAACAGGCCCAAAATAGATTGAGTGCCAGTATGTTAACTGTAGTAGGCCAGAGAGCAGAACATGCTAGCCTCCCTCTAGTTTTCCTGGTCTGTGCAATTAATTCCATATTTTATCTCTAACAATAATCTTACCTAAGCTGGTTAGCTTAAAGGTAACTTGGACATTCCTGAAAGACTTCCTACTGCATCTCTATTTATTATATATTATTTCTCTTAATATAAACCCACTAAAAGTTGTCTATTCAAAACTGTTTCAGTGACCATTGTGTCTTCAGATATGGGCCCGTGTCTCTTTTCTCACACCAAATAGATTCAAACCTGTTGGGCAAACCCAGACAAAACCGAACACATTTCATAAGTTTGAAAGCTGTTAATGCCTCATAGCTGTTTGGAAATTCAAGTCTGAGGCGTGTGGAAAAGAGAACCTCCATAATATCCTTGAATGAAAAAAAAAAATACTAGAGCATGAGCTCATACCACACCAGACACCAGAGAATCCACACAGGAGATGTTCATTTAAGCAGTTCCACTCCCAGAGAAAAGCTTGCATTGGAGTTTACATCATCCTAGACATGAAAGTCGATAAAACTTAATCCAAGGAAACCAAGCCTCATTAGTTCTACTTTTTTTTTTTTCCAGAACAGCAATCTTAGGTCAGATTTTCTGGCTACATTATTCTGTGAAAAGAGTGGTTAATAATGTATGATATGGTAAAATAATAATTGAAGTAACATTAGTACGAAAATTACAATAAATTAAAAATGTTACAATGATTTTTTCTACATGAGTTTTGGGATAGGTTTGATATAACCCGGTGTCGCAAGGCCATATCTAGCTTATGTTTAAATTTAAAGCTTTAATCCTGTCTGTGTTTAGCTTTAAAACATCATGGGCTAAATCTCCAAATCTTCTTATCTTCAAAATTATGTCAGCAGCTATGACAAAATGACATCTGTTCAGAGGCTGTAACAAGAACCCGCGTTACTTGGCGCTCGGCTCAGTCCCATGGCAGAGCAGCGTCTGCCTCCCACACACAAATACAGCGAGTCCTCTGCTGAAGGGATGTCCTTCAGCCAGCAGCCCTACCCAGTAATGCTTAATAATTACTCCCTGCTGCCTCTGATCCAGTGAAAAATGTCAGTGTTTTGTAGGTCTGCGTTAGTCCGAGGAACGTGAGGCCTTTTTCCAGAAACGGGGTGGGGCAACGCTTGTTTTTTTCCATTTCCAGAGCTTGGAGGTTGGAGAACCGCATGGCAGAAGCGCCTGCTATCTCTCCTTGCCATTCATTGTGTGCATTTAGTGTGTCAGAAACGCTCTGCTGCCGCAGTTAATGCTGAGCAGAGATTGATTGCGGGCTGTTGTTCCACAAGACATGGCTGAGGCAAATTAATAGCTCCTTGCTACTGAAAGGGGGTGGGGGCCTCATTCCCACCTTTCCTATTCCCCCTGGTAACCCTGGGCCTGGGTTCCTCTCCTTAACTTGTCTGGGGAATTAACCCTGTGGTTTCCTCAGAACCCTCAAGCCACATATCTTTCTTAAGAGGGCAAGGAATGGCAAGCAATCCCCACAAAAAGCTGGATGGATCCCTGGGGAAGGGGAGGAGCGAGAGCAGGATGGGCCCTTCCCCTCCTGGGAGCAATATGCTTTGGATGAGCTAAGCTGTCCCTGGAGCTGCAGCCCCGGCTGCTAATGGCACATCTGGCCAATTGTCCCTCTGAAACAGGGGGTGGGATGCCTTTGCTGTGTGCAGAGCCTGCCTGCTGGCTCTGGGGTAATCCAACACTCCCAGCAGCACAATATCCCCAGCACTTCAGCTCCAGCAATGGCCTTCTGGAGGTGCAGCTTCCCACTCCTGCTTTCTGCAGGCAAACACAGGGATAGTAACTGGAAACAGCCAGAAGGAGGCTGGGATTTCACAGATGCGTTCCCCTCCACAAACCAGGAACATCCTTGCATCCTCTGAAGTGCCACATGTTGCTCCACAGCCATTTCTGTTTCCCCATGGACTCCAGCAGTATGGTTTTTCTGGTGTCTCCAAGCCCTGAAGGCAAGCAGTGTCTGTCTGCTGTGCCTGACAGAATGGCAGGAGCATCACTGCTGGGCTTCCCTGCTATGTCCCATGGCAGAAAGGGATATTTCTATTTTTGTAAGAGTGCCTGTGAGACTGGAACAGCCTCTAGTGCTAATTCCCAGGTGTCAGTGCTGTCCAGGACCTTAGAACTACTCACTGTCTTTTTTTGGGGAGTTAATGTAAGCTTCCTCACCTCCAAATCACAGTAAAAGTTTGGTCTTGTACATCCAGGAGCCTCTAGTACTTCTCACATAAGTGCAGACATTCTTATTTTATGATTTCTGTCAAACCAGATGTTATCAGCTTGTAACCTATATTTTGCCAGTCCCAAACTGTAATCTAGCACTGCTAAATATGGAGAAAACTCTGGCTTTAGAGTGGTTTTCCAAGTTTTGTATTTAGATTTTCAGTAGCTTGTGTCAGAACATGTAATTTGCTGAAAATTGCATAGTCATACCCACTATTTCAGTGATAGTGGGTAGAAAAAATAACTGTTGAATTGAAGTATTGTCTAGTAAGACTGACTAAAAGAAGTGAGTCTAAGTAGTCTTGGACAAGGACATACTCTCACAATGAATATAAAAATGTCAACCACTACCTTCTATTTCTCTTCTAAAAAAAAACGAGCTCCATTCACGATTCATTTTTTGCTGTAAAGTATCTTTCATATATTTGAAATGAACATAGAACCTTGTAGCCTACTTTCTTGGTTTTCATTTCTTTCAGTCCCAAATATACTTCAGAATTTCTTGTTGACATTTTTATTTTGAATGCCTTAGGATCATCTGACTTAACCTCTTCAAGAGAACTTATTTCATATTTCATGGTCTCATCCTTTGTGTTTCCTAGGTCATTCCTGACGCCCAAGGTGTTAGGAAAAAAATCTGTTTCAGTTGCATGCTTTTGGATATTTATCAGTATATATATAATAAGCAAGCTAGCAAGTTTTTATATATGTATTTTATTAATCCCCCCATATTTTAATGATCATGGAGAGTACTGCCTCTTGATCCTTGTCTTTATTTTCTATTTCTTGAAGCTTCAAGAAAAAGGGAAACTTGCCTATTGATTTAGCACTTAGTTCTTCACGTCCCTTCAATAATGTTGAGATGATTTCTATGTCTTTTTCCAGTGGCTTTATTGCACTTGTCAAATTCTAGTGGACCAAGGACTGGCTTATTCTTAACCCACAAAAGCGTGTTTTCTCCTTTGAGATTATTCTGGGTTTTATCTTTTCTTATTCCTTTTCAGGAATGTTATGCATAATCTGCTTTAATGGTCATGAACTCTGCCCTTGGTACATTTAACAAATTCCTGCTGTGTTGAAAAAAATTATGCAGCTCTTTCTTTTCACCAAGGGATATTGCCTTGGCATGTTCCTTTTGCAGCAGCATGTGCAATCTTCCACAGACTCCAGCTTTGCACAGCGTTTGAGATTCTTTTCATCAGGTGCCTCATCTTGTAGCATTTTAGATGAATTATTTGATTTCTGAGCCCTTTCTATCAGCTGTTCCTGGTTGATTCACTCAGAAAGACTTCCTGCTTTGTCAAGTTAGGCCTTTTCTTTGGATGAAATTGTAGTTCCAGATTCAGTATGGTTTCTCGCTTCTTTATTTTTCCCAGTTCTGAAATAGTTTGTCAGATATTCAGACAATACAAGTGCTTTTAATCAGAGAAACAACATGGTGGGGAAAAACAAGTCAAAACATAACTTACTTTGCTTTATACTGAGTAAGTCTCTATTTTTGGGGTTTTTTTAATAAGTGACTTTCGAAGATGCTTAATCCCTTTTGCCTGCATTAGCTAGAAAACTTTTAAGGACATTCAAGTATGTCAGGAAAGTATGGCTGCTGCCAGAAATAATATCAGTCATTCCCCAGATAAAGGACAGTGCAACTTGAACAAAATCCTGCTAACAGCAAGGCTGTACAGACTTTTATGGGTTGAGGAGCTTTTCAGAAAGATGAAGAATAAGACACTGCTGGGATAAAACATAGCAAATTGTTAGAAAGTATATTTTAGTAGCCAGTTGCTCAGGAGTCTATAGAGTGGACACTGTCAATCATTACAGAGTTGAGAGCAGCTGGTAAAAGCCTTTTCCAGGAAAATGTCACCACTGAGAGTGAGTCTTTGCTGCCCTGCAAAAAAGTGTGAGTCATCCAATATTCCAAAGTATTATGGCATCATTTTGCAAACTTTATAATTACCCTGCATTGTAAAGGAAAAAAAAGTACATAGAAAGGATTTCTATATGTAAATAAAAAGTTGAATATTATGCTTTATAGATGCCTGAATGTTTTCTTTGTACATAATATATACTCACTTTTGCTACCAGTGACTTCCAAACTAAATTTCAGTATTTTCCAAATACTGCGAAAATATAGGTATTAATATGCAACTGATCAAAATGTACCAGGCAGTTTTAATAACTGAGATTTAGTGCCCTGTAATTGCAGCAATGTTTCTTACTCATTTTGTGTCTTCTGGTATGTACAACATATAGTTTGTCTTTCCTTCTGGATGTGAACTGCATCACATTGATTCATGCAAAACAGAATCTCAGGAGGAAGATCTCTGCCTAAATTAAAGATATAAAGGGAGGATTCCACAGAAATAGTTGTTTTTATGGAGGGCATTCTGTTTCCTTGAATAGCCTATTAATTCTGAAGGCCATTTGAGTTGAGATTCTTAATCTGAATTATGTTTTTTTCATAGCCTCATTTTGTGTCTTTTCATCATCTTCTTTGTTTGATGGCTATTTTAAAGAGGGTTTTTAAGAATGGGATGGATGGCAACAAAAGAATGTGTTTACTTTATCCATCACTGTGGCCTGATTCCACTATACTTACCCCCACTGAGGCATGCATTAGATTTCAAGTGTCCCATTCTTCCCAGTGAAACTAATTGCAGAGCAAAATAGGCCAAATGTGAATGAAGATTCAAAGAATCCAGTTTGGAGTAATTATTGAAGCAAATAAATACATTTTGTTTTGGTGACTTCTCCTCTAGTGCATAATGGCTGGATGTCAGTCCTGTGTGGAGTCACTGGGCTCTTGGATAAGAAGGGCTGTAGACCAGAAAATATGTGATTTGGCAAAAAAACCTGAGCTGATCAGAGAGGATGAGACCTTATGATAGTGGAGTTGAAATTCCTTCATATGGCAAATGCAGTCTAATGTATTGTCTCTGTTCAGCAATAGGAAGAATTTTTAGAGTGAAAATATTTGAAATAGTATTTATTTTGATTTTCATGAAGGTATAAATATGGAAAAACTGGGTAAATTGGAAGCTTCTCTAAAAATTCTTGAAGAGTTTAGTTTTCTGCCCTGTCAAGTTTTTAGTCAGAGACAGATAACATGTGTAGTAGATTAACATTGATAATACAATTATCAGAGAAGGTGAATGTTCTAGCACACCTTTCAGGTTCAAAATAGAAATAGAAAACTTCAAATATAAGCTGAGTTTAACTAGCTTATTCTCAGCTAAACCAGGAGATAAAAAATCATTAGGTCTGTTGGAAGTAGAGGGTGAGTATGTCACTACTGGAGAGGGATGATAAGGCAGAGGAACACAAAAGGATTGTTCATATCCTCCAGAACTTAAAAAAATTTATACAAGTGCAAGTAAGCATGAGGCTGGAAAAAAATTTAACTAACAACTATATGTGAGCTATGAAATTTTCAGTAGATTTACAAAAACTTTAGTTTCCAAGTTCACGTCTGGAAATGTTTTACACATTCCTCTTGAGATCATGGCTGGGAGTTCACTGAGAGAGTGGTTGCTCTGTGGAAAATACTCTCATTTGAGCCACTTGGGCTCTCTGTACTTTAATAATCTCCCTGGAGTTCATTTTAGTGTGTTACTGTCTTGGTGAAGACTTCTGGTGCGCTGGGAAATGCAGTTGTCAGACCTTGGGGTCCTGATGTCTCTGTTTGGGGGATATTTATTATGATTATTTTAAAGGTGTGTCAGCAAGTTTGCCAAAATTTATGGTCTGGAATTATTCAGCACATGTCAGATAGTGACATCCTCCTCCTATACATAAACATGGTCAGACCCATGAAGAGCATGCAGTCTAAATGGCTGAGGTAGGCAGAAACTGCACTAGCATAACTCAGTTTTCTTCTTCTCTCCTGAGTAAAATACAGCCTGTGCTGTGTAAAACCAGGCACAGAAACAAAGCAAGGCAGCAGGTCGGTGTGGAATGCTTTCTGTGCTGTGCAGATGAAAACCAGCCACTCTGCAATGTAGTAATTACTCAAGGGTGGCACTACACAGTGCTGCCTCCAGAGCCACGACCAAACTGTCTTTGGTCCCAAGGTGTCCCTGAGCAGCCTCCCCTTGCCTGATTTACCTGGTTGCACTCCCTCTGCACCTCCTGCAAGAGAGCTCTTTGTCTGCACAGGACTGACGGCCACTTTTCAATTAAATGCTTGAGCAAGGAGCTCTTCTAAAGGGAAGTAATCAGCACAAGAGAAAGTCGCAGCCACATCTGATGTTAAATGGATTGTCTCCATCTGCTTTGGACTCTCCCTTGGTATTTAGTGTCTGACTTCTATTATCTGTGTCTGATTTAGGGGATAAACACCCTAGGGCAGTGTTTGCACAGTACCACATGCCATGACAGCACTCAATAAATTACAGTGGAAGGTGGTCACACAGGACTGTTCCCAGCTTCCTATCCCTGAATCCCACTACCCACGGGTCTCAAGCAGAGCAGGAGAACGGTGTTTTCTGAGTGGCATTGTTCTACACTTGAACAGATTTCTCCTAGAATCAGTGTTTTTCTGCTAAGGCACATTAAAACATACTCCTTTATAATTTAATGAGGGTTTGTTTTGCTAGTTATTCATGCCTTAATAATTCAAATCTTTTCCAGACATTAAGACACCTAGGATTGTTGTAGGCAGTCAGACGATTAAAAAAAAAGAGAAAACAAACCTTAAGCAATTCCCTCAAACCCAAATGACTTTAAAATTACTTTTTTTTCTACCTCTTGATGTCTTATTTTCTCCCTCCACTTACCAACCACCTTTTCTTTCCTTACACCCCCTTTTCTATGCTGATTCCCCCAAAAACCCAAGCTTTTTCTTGTGCAGGTTTTCTTCTTGAGTGACATGGAAGTATAACCTCAAATATCCACAATCATCTCCTTGAATATTTGAAAATGCTTAGGCATGACTATGACACAAAAAAAAACATTGACTAGGTTATGCTCTTAATTTTAGCTTGTTCAAGCTCTCTTGCAGAAGCCTGATTTTCACACTTTCAGCATTTTTATTATTCTTCCTCAGGCATTAATGAAACACAAAATACTGTTGGTGTGAAAGTCCGTGTTTACATTTAAAGGACAGAATGCACAGGGTCAATGAACACTCTGTCCCATACAGTTATTTTAACCTTTTTTTCCTACTAGCCCCTTGGGTTTTATGGCATCCTGTGTTGTTTTCTTCCATTTCCCTAACAAGCATGAAATAAATAAAGTAAGAAAAGCTGATTTTCTCACCACCCTTCCCCCTTCTAAATAACAAACAACAAAACCAATCTATCTGTATGGATATGTTAAATGCTTGCAAATTATTAGACATGATGTCTAATAGGTATGCTTCCTGTCTTAAATGTATAGATTCCTTTAAATCACATGTTAAACTCTCAGCATTATTGAAATACTCATTCTCTGGCTTTCGGAGAGACTTGGATTGAATGCCTTTCTCCTTACTCTGCAGTTCCCATTAATGTTAACAGGCATATTTCTTTTTGCTTCTGTTGGAGTTGACTTGATACATGTGTGGGATCCTTTGATAACCTCTTAAAAAGACACCCTTCTGCTTTACATGCACTTTAGAGCTTTAATGAGCTCACGGTGCTTCTTTGTGTCTCTGTGGCCAAAATGTTATCTAATACTTCTTGTAAATAATACAAGATAGCTTTTTACTCTGTAAGTGACCTCTGTAGCATGTGCTAACCGTCTATTTGAATATATTTGCCCACAGGGTGTTTTGCTGGAGTCAGGGAAAACCATTAGGAAAGCAAAGCAGGACTGCCATTCCTTTGCTTTTCCATAGCCCTAAAACAACTGCTTCTATTCAGCCACTGGGCCAGACAAAACCTGGTAGAAGGAAAGGTGGAAGAAGGAGGAGCCAGTACCCTTATCTTTGCTTTCCAGTTCATCGATGCAAAGCCATGTAGGAGCAACTAATTTCTCCTGGGGAGCCTCTGAGCAATTTCTATTGCAATGGAGATTTTTTTATGTCTGCTTCAAAGGCCACTGTAAACACAAAATGGTGAATTGTAGTGTCTCTGCATGTATATTTGGTCCTATTTCTATTTATAGATACAGCATTTAAACCTTTGAGCCCTTAGCTCACATCATATACTAACAGGTTTTTGGATAAATTTTCCATAAAAGGTATAAAATCAGAGCTTTGAATTCCTTTTTTCTTGCTATGTTTTAGATGCACAGGAAGTGTTAAACCACTGTTGAAATACAGCCTTATGTGCAGAGCTCTGTGATCTAAAGGTATTCAAAGGAGTGCATTGCAAGGCTTTTAAGTCCCAGTGTGCACATGCACATCACACATTGCAGAATGGTTTTCCCTGTGAGCCTCAGGAGTTCTGCCATCTGTGGATCACTTGAGCAGGATGGCTTTAGCAGTAGGTCATGGGGTGAGCTCATCTGCTCACCCTCTGGCTTTGGCCCCCACCCCAGTGCCCCCCCCAGGAGCACTTGGAGAGCAGCCCCATACCATCAAATTGGCCATCAGCCAGCTCCTCTGCATGGCAGCACAAAATGCAAGAGAGAAAAAAGCCTCCCTTCCCTCCCTGAGGGCCTGCAAACATGTCCCTGTGGTGGGGTCCAGGAAGGAGAGGGCATTCATCCTCCCTCTACACTCCTGACCCTCCTCCCACACCCAGGACCCTCCTTTGGCCAATGGAAGTGGCTGCAGGATCTGCTGAGTGCTTATGGATACTCTGCTCTGTGCCGTGGCACTGGTGGCTTTTTCACATCTGCCAGCACTGGAATGGATTGCTTGGTAAGTTAAATAAACCAGGAGGATGATGGGCATCACTCAGCTCCGAGTTCTGATGGAAGAGACTAGAAAGGGTGATGCCTGCCACACATCCCTTTGTGTGAATCTCATGGAAAGAGTTCTAAATACATGCATGTGCCTTTGGATTCTCAAAGTTGTCAGGCTTTGTTTGATGCCAGCAGGAAGTGTGAAAATCTAAAGTAACTGATCATCTGTATGTGTATCAGAAAGCAGAGGAGCGAGCTTCCCTCCAGTCTTCCAAATATAGATTCTGTTCTGTTCCTTCTCACTACAGCTGGCCAGATAATTTGCATCTATTTTTCCACTTTCTGAGCTTCTGGGAGTGTCCTTGAAAGACTTGAACCAACGGAATGCTGAGGTTGCAAACTCACAGCCTCACTCCTGTCTTGCTTTCTCTCTCTAACTTCTAAAAAGCTACTGTTACTATCATTGCATTCAGGACAAATAAAGTTATTAAGAGTGTTCTCACCATTTCTGATACTTATAACAATCCAAGTAAGAACCATGTGTTAATAGTTGTCAAATTTTGATGTTTTGAGGATTTTTTTGATAGATATTGGCATACTTAGGCATTACATTACAATGAATATTAATTTTAGTTGCATTGCACTTCCCCATCAATGACAAGAAGAGATTAACTAAAACAATATTTTATTTCCTACTTTAATGGTGAGTACATAGCATTAATTATATTATTAATCCAACTAGAAACTCTTGTACAAAGCTATTTCAAGCCATTAGTTGCCCTGTTGTAATTGATGGATTACTGCATTACCATTTAATTTAGTATTGTTTTCAAGGCATTACATTCAGTTTCATTTCAGTTAATTGTACGGCCAAATAAGGAAAGAACTTGCTTTGTGAGCATAAGTGATGCAAGCATGGATTCTTCCTGATTTCAGAGGTATAATGGGACGTGATCCATAGAGCAATTCTGTACAAGGCCCTCCAGTTAGCATTACCTTGCAATTGATGGAAACAAGAAATGAGGGAATGGACCAGAAGATTGCACGGCATTTGGATTCAACATTGTGATAGTCTTCTCTGCAAATGGAAATTAACATCAATTATTCAAATCTAGTTATGCTTTCAACCCTCTTAATTGCAAAGTGTTTTCCATTCAGTGATCAAGACCAATTCCCTAAACATAATAGCAATTATAACTGTTGCTATTCAGAGGAATCCAGAGGAGTCCTCTGAATAGCATCCAGAGGAAAATATACTCTCTTTGGCCCAGTTTTCAGCTCTGATATGACCTTTTTATGCTGCTTTTTACACAGAGGGGTTATTAAGATGGAACAACTGGAGTTTTTTTTCTTTGCATAGAGCATATCCCTGGGCTATCGAGAAGCATGGACTATAATCTTATTTCCTGACCCAGCATAAAAACAGGGAAAACATAATGGGTGAGATTCTCCTGCCAGAAGATAACCCCAAAAAAATAAAACAAAACTAAACAGAAGTTTGTAGACCATTTTAGATAAAAGCCCTTAAGTACCTGAGACACCTTCACAAGGACCAAAAATGTGGTTTGGGACTGGAGCAGATCCATGGCAGCTTAAGACAAGGCTGGAGGTACTAGTCAAGGGTATCTAAGATAGCACAGTGAGTGCCTGAGTTACCCTGATGAAGCCTGGCAACTGGGACAGCTCCTCTGGGCTTTGAAAGTCTAAATGGAAATTATATTATTCTTGGAGCTGAAAATTGCTCCATGCAATGGCTTGTATAAGGGCATAATGAAGCTTCTTTCTCCTCAGTGCAATTCACATGTTTTATTAGAATAAATTCAGGTCACTCATCCATCTTCTAGTTTCTTTCTTGTTTGTTAATTTGGGGGTTTTTTTTGGTGACAGAAATAATGATTCTGTTGCAGTGTTTGCATGTTTAGACCATAGCTGTTAGTGCAAGTAAACAACAATGCATAGTGTGTGTCTCAAACCATGGTCAGATCTTTGCTGAATGGACAATAGACAATAAGGCTGGATATAAAACTCCAGGCCTCTGGTTAACCACAGTAACAGCTTGGTCCAAATGTGCCATGTCACCTTCCCAGATGCCTTCCCAGATTATTTTTCTGTAGCATGAGTGTGGAAAGACCAGGCAGCAGCTGGTGATACGTTTGGCGCAGAGAAGGTGTCTTGTCTATTTGGGGACAATTCCAGGTCTCAGATTCCTTTGTCTTTAGTACAGTTGCGTGAGACATCAAAAATCAATGACATGTCTACTGCAGGGAAGAAAACAGTGATTGTTTTAAACCAAAAGTTACAATGTTCTCTGTATTATGTTCGAAATATTTTAGGATTCAAATCTAGGTTTCATTCTTGCTTATGATTATTTCTTATAAGTATCTAATCTAAAGCACTCATTCTCTAGGTTTTATCACTTCTGTTTTTGAGAAACAGATTATTTTCTTGCCGTGTTCTCCATTTCCTGATGTGATTTTTTGGGATTGTTCTGACAACAAAAGCAAATAAACTCATTCATTCATGACTAATTAGATTTCAGCCAGTACTTGTTGGCCTGCATTTGGAGAGTGACTCCTACTTCAGCTCTCTTTGGCAGAGAAATTTGGTTTATATATTTGTCCTGAACAAAAGTCTGTTGTTTTTTCAACCACCTTCAACTAAATTGTAAGTTCTTGGTAGAACAGGAGCAAGATGAATAGTCAATGCTGGGGATGGGCTTCAATCAGGAAAGGTAGGATCCTTACTTTGAAACTCCTTTGTGGTCTGTCTTGGATAGGAGATTTTATTGGCTACACTTCAACCTTCTAAAGCAGAAAGACTCTTTCATGTAGCAGAGGTTGGTAAAAGGCTGTGTCTTACCTCCTAAAACAATCTGTAGAGACTGGCAAAGCTGCCATGGCTGGTCTCACCTTTTCCTTGTGTTCAAAGACTGTCCTTCAGTTCCCGCAGATTAGCCAAAGATCTCTGGAACCTCTCCTGCAATGTAAGCTTCATATGGAGCAATCAGGGAGGACTTCACTTGTGCCCAGAGGATTTATGTTTTGTTTCTTTACAGAGGCATGATTTTCAAGCTTTGAAATAACTGGAAATGCCAGAAGGAAGCCTGAATACTGTGCTAACCCTTGTGCAGAATCCACTCCTTTCGCAAAAGACTGCTGTCCCTGTGTGCTGAAAGCTGTGGTTTGTATTACTCTACAGGTGCATATGATGGGCTATCTGTTTATTACAATTTGAATTTAGATATAATAATAGAGATAGTGAGATTATAGTTCATATCTTCTTATAACTTGCCACAGGTGGAACATATGACTAGTGTCTGGACACTGTTTCATGAGAAATGAGATGCAACAATCTGCACTTATCAGGCTGTTGTCCCAAAATCCATTCAGTACAGCTTGATCTGCTCATTTTAATAGATGCCTCTTTTACTTGTTATTAGTTTAGAATTAATGTCTCATTCAAGGGAAAAAAAAAAGGGAAGAAACCTGAAACAGAAAAAAATTACTCTAGTGGCAGTAACGCTCAGAAACATTTGCCGTGGGCATTGATTGGAGTAGTTGTCATATATTTATGTCATGATATAATGGCACAGTGTAGGCTATTCTTATATGCATTCTCATTCTGAGCTCATTTGTCACTTGTCTTTGTAAATTCAACATCTTCCTCATCTGGGGGAGTTTATATATCTCCTTGCAGTTGACTGTAAACAAATTGCAAGTGCTGCTTGGCAGCTGACAGATAGATCCAGCTGGTTAGGTAAGGCTGCTGCAGTCTCAGTGGAAGATGAAAAATTTACACATTTGAGAAATTCCAGGCTGCTGCTTTCTAGTGTAAAATTTTGGATATGACAGCAGATGTCAGATTTAAAAAGGAGAAGAATGAGATTCTGTGGGGGTCTGAAGTAGCTCATTTCATTCTTATGAAGAAGAAATGTAGACACTTAGCTGCCTTGCTGCTGTACTTGGTTGCTTTAGGCTCACCGTGTGAAGTGAGCCCGTATGTGGGGACTGTGCTGTTCCTCTTTGCTAAAGCACAGGCTGATTTCTGATTTCCAGTGTGTCACAGCCCCTGAGCCTTTACAAGCCAAAGCTTCCATCAGGAATGGCTGGATCGGGATGCTCAGACCCTTCCCAGCTTCAGCGAGTCTGCAAACACATTCTGCATAGAGCTCACTGCAGCCCTGAGGCCTCAGCCCTCTGCCCTGGATGATGGAAAACTTTAATAACACGTACAAAATTAATTTGGACCTTCTCCTGACACAAGTCTTTGAAGTCAGTGGGAAGCACTGAGGGGTTTTGGCATGGCAGTCTTTATTTCTGTGTATTCAGCTACTGCATTGACTGACTTCAGTGGGTGTGAGTCACGGTTGTTTCCGTAAGCACCTCTGTTAATATGCAAAAGCCATATGTATTTATTTATTCTCGTTGAGCAGCCTCTCACCTCTCAGTTGTGGTGAAAGGTGCTGTACAAAAAGAATAAATTGGTAGTGCAGCTCTTTGTGCCTTGCTAAGATAAGACAGCAGCCATATGGCTCAGTGCTGGGCATGGAGAAAGCAGCTGAGTTTGTTTGGTTGATTTGTTTTTATTAGGCATTTCTCTTAATTATTTCTTTTTTTTTTTCTTGTGGCCACTTAGAGATGGTACCTTGTGGTTCTGTATGTAATTGTGTTAGCCTTTATTCAGGAGAAACCATATGGTGGTCTCTAAGAGCACAGGAAAGGCTCCTGGGGCTCTCAGGGGCAGACTCAGCCTGCCTTGTGCTATCTAATGACATTCACAGGTTTGCTGAATTCCCTTTCCAGTCACACTCCTTGTGCTGCCTATTACTTCTACGAGAAATTTGCTTTAAAACTTCACTCTTCTGGAATTCTCCTCACTTTCAGGGCAATCTTATTCCTGACCACGCTTTCCTCCTCTTTGTTCATGTGCTGACTGCACTGTCTTTTAGTGTAAATAGCTTTTCTTTTGAATGTTTATCCTTCGCTGCCCCTAACACACCCACACATTTGCAATATATACATATCTACTTACATGCACAGTAATTGTGCTCTCTAAACAGAGCAAAGGAAGATCTTTTAGTCTTCCTGTAAGCCTAGAAATCCTTCTTTCTGTACCAGTATGAAGCTGTCTTCCTTGAATTCATATGACTAGAGCTATGCAAAGTATCACTACAATATTCTACATAAATTGCTGTCAAAACCTTATACAATAGGCTTAATATTGCATCTCCCTGTGGAAATATTTGGTGTACATTGTTAGACAATCATGCTAGCCTTTTTAAAATAAGAAATGTATCATTCATAGTCATCCTACTTATACATTTAATCAATTTATCTAGTTTATGTAACCAATATTGCCGTATTTTCTCCTCAGTCATTTAGGAACACTGATTTTGCACAGTAAGCTATAAAACAATGTAGATGAACAATAGAAAAATATGTAATCCAGCACACAGTACGTAGAGTTGGAGACTCTAGCACCTGGCTCCAGTATTTTTTTTTCCCTAAAGACAAAGGATGTAGAAAATGTCTCTTCCAGCAGCTTTTTTTTTTTTTTGGCAAATGCAATTTGTAATTCAGGTTAACAGGTTTACCATTTTGAATACTACTGTACAGTTGACAGGAACAAACCCAATTCTTACTTCATTAATTGGGAAAAGAGTTAATAACTGCATTGTATATAATTTTTAAATGTTGTGCAGGTCAAAACAAAGGGCGTTTTCATCAGTGATCATTCTGTATCAGCATTTCAGTGCAAATATTCAAGAGTACTTGTGCTACAGATGAAAAAGTATTAGAGAAATGATGCTATTGCTGCAGAATCCATCTATTCTTGCTAATATCATCTGTTCAATTCAATAAAGTGTGTAATTGTAATTTTGTAAGAATTACTTGTGTCTTGAATTTATTTTCCATCTTAACCTTTACCAAATATTGTTCATAAACTCAAAGATATACAGCTCTTTGCTACAATAGTCACACCAATCTCTATTAATTTTGCCCCCTTTGCTTATACCAAATCTGTTAAAATAGGGTTTCATTACAATTTAGAATTACCATACATATGCTTTGAACAGATCCTTTATAACCTTCCACATTTGCATATCATTCAGCAACTCATTCTTAGCATGAAAAAACCCACATAGACAAAAAAATCCCTGTAATATCCTCAATCCCTTTTTTATATTCTCTTCTTGTAAGTTTGAAACGCCTGCAAATCAGAACTGTTTAACGTGCTGACCATTTCTCTTGGTGAGAAAGTGCATATCTGTGTGCATATATCCAGATAAATAAGGGCAGCTACCCAAAGGTACAGATTGGCTATGGATAAATTATTTATTATGAGGTAGGGATGATCTTATAGTTCATGAGTGACAGAGCAAAACAGAATGATGAGCTGGTATGAAAGCTCATCAATAACTTGAAGTAATAAATAATGTATTTGTCTTCTGCCAATTGAATATTTTTTATGCTCTATTAGTAGTTTTCCATATGTTTAATAATTCTTTTGGAACGAGATAGGGAATTGCATCACCCAGATTCAAGAAAGTATTTCTATAAAATCTCATTTTATTCTGTGGCACACTCTTGTTTTTGTTTAAATTATACAGATGCATACTAGGGATATGCAACTAGTCTCAATGAATAATTTATTTGAATTTAACCTCCTTTTCTACTGCTGGAATATTCAAACAATAGGCCACAACTTATTCAGATTCATATGTTATTAAAATTTTATTTGACAGATGTCTTTTTGAGTTTTTATTTTATGCCTTGACAGTGACTGTTTGAAAATGCAACTATGTACTGTAATTCCACTGAAATAAATGGGATGCTTTTTATCTGATCCTTGATTAGCTGCAATTGGCCTCATGAATCCCATGGTACTTTGTGCCCTGCCTGCACGAGCATACAAGCAATTCTTACGTGAGAATTTTATGTTCAGGCATAAAAGTCTGTTTCTGCCAATTAAGTGTAAAACTTTGAAGCTGCTTCCAAAGAATATATTGGTCAACTGTGAAAAGCTACTGCAGATATAGAATGAAATAACTTTCTCTGAAATTTCAAACATATTTTCCTTTCAGGTTTCTAACTTAGTACACCACAGAGGCTTCGTGTTTTACATAATTTTCCCTACTCTGTATGTTGTGATCTGCCTTATCCTCATGTTCACATGCCCAGTCCTGAGATGATGATCTTCCAGTACCTGCTGCTTTGACTATAGAATGAAGGTGAAACTAAAGGTCACAGGTAAACCCCAAAAAACAATTAGTTACTGCAGTACTTCATCTGTTCTTGTTCTTATTCTTCATGTTCTGTCTATAATATATATAATGATTTACAGATCATTAAATTAACACACACAAGTTTTATACTCCATGAATCCTTATTGGACAGTAAGGTACTGATGCCTTCCACCTAAATCCAGACACTTAATTGAGAATTTTACATGAGCTTCAAGAGGTAAGCCTCACTCTCAAAATGTTTGTTTCATGATAACCTCAGTTTTGGTTTCCTTTTCAATCATTACAGAGAGAGACAAGAGCCACACAAGGTCAATTGGGATCACTAATACTCTGGGTTACTCCTTAGATCTCCTTGCATGCTCTCATTGCTTATTGCAGGTGAAGATCAGCAGGCCAAATCCAGGACTTCTCTAACTTAAATATAGAGGACCCAGTAAATCAGGCATTTCTAGACAATGCTCTTTTTTTTACCCCAAAGCAGCACAGCTCAAGGGAAAATTTCTACATTGCTGATATCTGAATTTAGGTTAAGTGAATAAATGCGTACATCACAGTGATTGCTGTTTTTTAATGCAGAGTATGTGAGTTTGGATAGTTACAATAAGGACCCAATTCTGCCTAGAGAAGCCAAATTAATATTGTCTCACTGGGTTGGCTTTGCTACTTACCTCTTTCCTGCTTATGAGAGTTTTAGTTGCACTTGCAGGTAAGATAAATCCCTGGTCTGAAGTCCAAGCCAAATTTCTGATTTGTTTTTAACTCAAAACGTCCTAAAATGACCCCATGCTGACTCCCTGATCCAGGATGTATCCTCTTGGTACTTGACAGTTCCCAGGCTCCTTTGATATGCCCCTGCTGCAAAGGGGCATTTGTTCACAATTAATACAAAGTAGTACAAATGATCTCGTAAAATTAATTTGGAGGTATATCCCCTTTGCAAAGACTCCCACAAATGGTTTGAGAAGACATATTTTTTTTATTTTTTTGGTAAAAAGCAGCCTAGTAATGTCATTTGATTTTGTGACAGAAAGCATTTGTGGAATCTCAGAGGCAGACTCCAAGCTAGCATAATTTGCCATCTCTCCCTCGGATTGCCACTGTTTTATTGCAGCTCAAGAATCTAGCCCATGGCTCCTGTTCCACTCTGACTTTTGTGATTCCTGTGTGCCTCATATATTCCTATTTTATTAAACCATACTGAGAAGGAGGGGTAGCTTTCCTTTGTGGCACTCCAGAAATACAAAACAACTTAATTGGCCAGAGCAGGCAGGTTTACAGCTGTTTTATGTTGACAAAAAGACACAAAGGAGCCAGATAGTATGACTGAAACGAGGTCTGTAGCTCATGGTAGCAAGATGTATAAAGCAGTGTATGAATTGTAAATACATTTAGATTTGACAATAAGTCTTCTCATGGCCCTTTCCCAGAGCTAGATGCTCATGTTCGTGGAATTTTAAAAAAGCATTTCTCTGGGGAACAGTTGTGTTCTGAATTGACACAGTGCTCTGCTCCCTGCTGTGTGGTGCAGACTGATCCCACTCCATCCCTGAAGGAGATGGTAAGTCAGGGTCTATAGTAAAACCCTGTTCAGTGTTTTTTTGAGTGGTATAATTTGATGGCCAGTCCCTGCAGCAGTTTGAGGCAGCTCAAAGATGCTGTTCTGAAGAGTTTAAAGCACTTAGCCACACTGAGAGCTCCTACCAGAAGCCCTGGTGTCTTTAAGGACCTTTTTCTTGGAGGAAGCCCTTTTAATTAGGCTTTGCTCCAGTTCTCAGACATAACATTTCAGAATACTGAAAATTAATATTCTGAAAATCAGAAGTGCATATATCATGTCAATAATTTCTTTATTCATAGAACTGCTGAAACGAAAGCAATTATTATTGTTAATAATAAGAAGTAATAATATGCAGCAAATAAATAGTAGAATTATGGGAAGAACTCTCTGAGCACTCATAATTTATTTTTCACGATACTATTTATTGATATTCCCTCCCTCCACTCCTCCCACCTAACTCTCAAAGGAAAAAGGGGTGAAGGAGGGAGAATGAGGAGTTCATAAGCAAATGAACCTCTGTATCTTCAAAAAACTACAGTTGCTGAGGTTACAAATCATGTTAGTCCACAAACAACAAGAAGGATGCACATGCCATCAGCAGCAGTGGGGTTAATAAAAATATGTTCTTCTGTATCTAGCTTATTTTATAGATAGCTGTGCTTTTTCAAAATTTCTGTAATGAGCATGTTGTGCCTGTCAGGGGTTGGTTTCCTCAGTGAAACCTTCACAGACACTTTCATCCCCAAAGTCTCAAACTTCTTGTCAAAACCTATAATTACCTCCCAGAGTCAAACCTGCCATTAATCATCTCAGAAAAGCCTTTGCTAAGCCTTAGTACTAAGAGTGCTGAAAATGAGGAGGGACCTCCTGCATCTGTGCCACTTCTCTGGACTCTGTTGTCCTGTTCTGGCAAAACTGAGAATTAGCTAAAATAAGCTTGGCTGAAATAACAAGGCTTTCAAACAATAATACTGTAAAATGTGAAGGTAATCCAGATGTCTTTCTTTCCTTTTTACTCCTTCCTTTTTTTCATCCAAGGAAGACAAGTGCTTTGCTATAATATAGCTATAACAATTAGAGGGGGCAAAATGTGAGAAATATTTTTCCCAGTGTCTACATTTTGTAGAAAATACTGAGTCAAAAGGCTAAAAAGACAATATTCTTTTTCCTGCTGGATTATTAAAAAAAAAAACAAACACAACAAGGTAAAAGCTGTTATAAATGTAAAGTAGCCTGAATAGTAACATAAAAATAAATGCAGTCATTTCAATGATATAAAAGAGGAACACCCTTTTTCCTGTATCCTTAACCCCATTGTATGAACTGAATTAAAATCACAGTGAAAATGAGAGTTTAAAAGACAGTAACATTTTGGTTTCATAAGTATTCTTCTATTCAATGTGGATAATTTGCTAGCATAGATAAAAGAACAATGTGGACCACTAATGTAATTTTCAGGGCATCTGCAGACTGAGAGCTCCATGGTTATGTCTACATCAGGATCATGATGTGAGCAAAGGCCAGTGATAAAAAACCAAAAAGAGTCTTGATGACTCTCTCTTGCCACCTAGCATTATTTTTAGCATTTAGTAAATGTAATTGATTTAACAAGATTGGATTAAAGGCAAAGTTCAGTGTCTTGGGTTTTTTTTGAGTATGGGGAGGTTTGGGGGTGTTTTTTGGTGTTTTTTTTTTTTAAACTCTAGGAAGGAGGTTTATATTTGAGGCATTTTTCTGGATCTTGTTTCTTTGAGTGTATTTGAAACTGCTATCAGCATTTTGGTTGGTAAAACCAAAATGAAAATGTCTGATGGAGGAACAGTGGAAGAGTATGGATGACCAAGGTCCAGAATAGGCAAAAAAAGGTTACCTGTCCCAAGCAGGGGATTCCCAATATTGAAACTCTCCAAGTGTATTTCTAAGTTGTTCTTATCCCATTAAACACATGGGAATTTCAAAGCTTTAAACACAAGGTGTTGCCATCATTTTGGAACATATGGATCGGAATGAAAACAATCTGATATTTCCCTGAAATTCAGAACTCATCTGAAGCTTTATTTTCAAGTCCATCTCTATCACTGGCTTCTGAGACACTGAAATATGATGTTTAAAATATGGTGTAAAAAACTTCATTGTCCAAGTGTCTGAAGAGTTTTGTAGCCATTTGTAGGTAATTCAGAGGAAGGGGATGCATGCAGTGAAGGAAGAGAAGGATGGGGTTGTGTCATGAGCCAGGATGGACACTGTGGAAGTCCTGCCAGAACTGAGTTAATGGATTAATGTTTGGATAGCCAGTTAAGAAAGAAACATAAGCCTAATTGAAAAGTGATTATTAGCCCAAATGCTAGTGAAGATAATGAGAAGGTTGATTAGTGAGTTGAAAGAAAGGAGGATGAACCTGCAGCCTGTTTTGATTCCTGAAATGAGCAGCACATGGGAAATATGAAACTGGAAATAGTTTAGAAATTCCCATTGGCTGATGGTAGATGAAGTAAAAGAAGAAAATAGCATTAATATAGTGGAGAATCATGAATATGGTCAGGGGTCACAGGGTACACAATTTCAAGCATTTTTACCAGCCTCTGAAATTTATCTCATTTTGTATTGAATCCTGTAAAAATCCCCTGTGATTTTATGCAGGGTTTTATCCAACATATATAGGTAACTTCCTTTCAATTCCAGCTGTCTTTGCACTCTTCCACTGCCTCAGACAGCTCTCAGTTACTGCCTTACTTCAGTGATTGGGATATTTTTCTCTCTCCACACCCTGACTTCCTCAGTGGTACACTGCACCCTGAGAGATGCACCCCCATTTTTCAATGACTCTGTGATCTAAAATCTAATTAAACTGTCTTCTGATCTCCGTTTCTCTGTCTGTCGGATCTATCAACACCCATTTTCCACTTGAAAGGGTAAACAGATATCCATCTCTACCAACAGCAAGGAAGAATCATAAGTCTGTAACTACAAAAACCGTAATTCAACTAAGGAAGTCAGAGAGACTTTACCATGCCATCAAATTAAATTCTGAAGCTGTTCTTCAAATTATTTTCTGCTGTGAATATCCATCTTGCCAATATTTTTCTGTGCACTTTATGTTTTATATACTTTGTATATATATTTATTTAGGTAAGATACATTTAAAAATAATTTTACAAAGAAATATAATATGAAGAATACAGAACCTGCCAAAGGGTTAAGTAAATTAAAGCAGTAGTAAGCGAACTGGTTAGGCAGAACATTGATTTGTGAAAAGAAATATTATGGCTGACATAGAAATCTGTATAGGAATTAAAGCCATGAAATGGAAAGTTGATTCTAGGATGCTATAGAGAGAGTTTACATCTCTAGGGTAGTTAAAATAAAATAACACAGGATCCGCAAATGTTTTTATACATTGGAGATTTCTGTAACAAGGCAGGATGTTTGATACTGGCAGAGTTTTAATTACTCAAATGTTGACTTGGATGCCACTCAATTAAAAAAAATGAAGAGGAGGAACACATTTTAAGAGGCATTTCAGGATTGCTTTCTTCCACAGCTTATTGAAGCATTCAGATGGTTAGAGGCTATTTTGGACCAAGTCCTAGGATATATACCAAGTATGATTAATAGGACTGAAGCAAGGAAAAACTCAGACATTACAGTATCATTAGTTCAAATTATTCTTGGGAACTGGTGGAAGCCAAGTGAACATTCTGGACCACAAGGATGTTGACTTTGAGAAAACATGAAAAGCCCCAACAGGTTTTAGTTATTATTTTGTTGGTCAAGATTTTATTCTGCAGAGGGAGTCTAGTGGAGACTCTAGGAAGTATTTTAGAAACAGTTGGTGATGCAATTAAAATCCATACTGGATCAGTCTAGAGGGAAAAAAGGCAACAGATGCAAGTTTATTTAAATGGCAATGTAAAAATAATTATAAACAGAAGGCTTCTTTAAAAATATATACAAAAAGTAGTGAGAGGTGGATTGGGAAATCTCTAAAAATAAGCATAAGTAAGTCAAGAACATAATTAGCAGTACTGTACATCAAATTGTAAAGGATGTTTTAACTGGCAAAAAATTCTGCTGTTGTATTTACAGTAAATGAAAAAGAAAATGTGAATGTGATCTACTTAAAACGGACACTGGAGAAATGAATACAAAAAAAAAAAAGAAGCAGGTTTTGAGAAGAGACAGGAGATGGCAAGCTGCTCAGAGTAAGGATTACATTTCCTAATTAAAGCAATTATGAACACTTAACGTTGCATTGAATGAATAATTCTCCATTTCTTACGAATCTCTCCACGCTGGCAGACAGCTTCCACAGACACAGTGGTGCCAGCCACTGGGCAGGCTCCCACCTGGCTGGAGCAGTTTGCAGGAAGGGGACCTCGGGTTCCTGTAGGAACCAGGAACATGGGAAATGGTTTGGGGTATCTGAGGAAGTGAGAACCTGGTCACACTCACCAGGGGAGAGCCAATGTGGCTGCTGCTGTCATACAGAGCCCAGCCTGTACACCTGGGCTGCTAGCAGGGCTCCATCCATCCTTCCTTCCATTCATCCACTCTCCTCTCTGTGCTAACTCGCACAGTCCAAGAGAAAAAAAAATCAGACCCTGGTTTGTAAAACACACGTAGCACTTAAAATTGTCATTTTTTTCCTATGAATTTTTCCAGCAGTATCAAAAAGGCAACACATCTTCTTGCATTCTTAAATGGTTCAGGATTGTAATCTTCATAGTGTAAACCTGATCATAAAGCAAAATTCATAGTATCTTGAGGAAAGAGAATTACTAAAATGCAAATAGTTCACGGTTATGAGTTCAAGAAAATGAAGACAGAAACAGATGAAGTCTTTTGGAAATTACTTTCCAAGTTCCTTGATGAGAGTACAGCACTAGAAACTTGCAAACCTAATGTCATTAGTCTGAGATAGGTCTGTGACATCAATTATGGAAAAATATTAGCACAAATGTGTAGGGTCAGTGACAGAGCATGCTGTGGTACTTAATTTCTTTAGAGACAAGTAACATAAATTTATGAGAGTTTGATATGGCTTAATTCAATTGTCATTTCCCCCCTCTCTCCCTTTTCTTTATTATGTAGTCTTGTCTATATATTCAGTATAGAAAGAATTGGCATAATTTTATTTTTTAATGTATACCATTTTCACCTTGACAGTGATTAATTTCACGCAGGAATTATCTTGGTGAAGAAAGCAAAGATATTCTTACCCTTTTCCTTTGAAGACTGAGCACGTGTTTTTATTTGATGAGGTGAAGCTTCCAGATGCACAAAGTGAAGCAGGCTCTTCCTCTGCGCTGGAGACTGCAATTGTTATAGCAGGAACCCCTTGTGGCAGCCAGGCTGGGAAAATGGGGAGGAGTTTATTACAATATACAACATTTAGCCCAAAAGGACCAGGTGTGGGGATTGTAATGGATCAGCCTTTGAATTGTTGCAACACATGATTTGAGTGGAACATGGAATTGCTGTAGCAGGATCCGCCAACCGAGGGGGAGCAAACCTAAAGCAGTGCAAGTGCAGCAGTGACCCAGCCTGAGCTGGTTTTGGTGCCCAGCAACCCCACGTAACAAACACCTCTCCTGTGGTTGCCCTGAGTGACTCCCAGAACAAAGAAAGCCCAAAATCATGGACTAAATGAACCCTGTGGACATTTTTGGACACTTTGCAGGTTGGTCCATAGACTGAGGGAGTGGCATGTATGATACGAAAGGATGGGAAGTGGGGAGGTGGTTGATGAGATTGTACTGAAACAGTGTGAGACCCGAGTGTGATATAAGTGGTAAAGAATAAGGGGGTGGATAATGTGCTTGTTTGGGCTGGGGTAGAGTTTTTCTCCCCATGCAGTGTCTCTAGCTCAAACCCCACCCAGTAACATCTCTGGGTGCTGGTAGTGTGGACTAACTCTTCTTTCATATGACTGATGAATACTGGCCAGTTCCAACGTTGGTTGTTCTAGCACAGTTTGCTACTAGTAGCAAATTCAGAACAAAAGCAAATTTTAAGGAACAGTCAGAAATAGGATCAAAAGATATCATTTTACTGGTCCAAAGAGGTGAAAATATCATCTAACTTATTGAGTTAGTGTCAGAGCCCTGGACATGAGGATTTCAGGCTTTCTATACTGACAGGGACTGATAGTCAAAAATACTCTACATTGTCCTAAGGACATGGAAAAGGCTTCGAAAACTGAGTGATAGAACTGAAATCATGAGTGTGTAGTTGAATAGAAATGTGTTATATCACAGGGTGAGTGATTTGGAATTTAAGGTTTTAGGATAGAGTAATACATATGTGACAAGGTGGAGGTTTTAGAGAGTAGTCTTCTTTTCTTCTTCTCCTTCTTCTTCGCAAGTTTGGGTGATTTTGTGTGATTGGTTGAGAAAATCCGCAGTGTGGAACATGGCTGATTAGGTATTAGGTTAAAAATAAAAATAAATTAGTTGGCATCTCATAATGGGGTAGTTTAGGCTTAAAAAAAAACTTGAAGTCATAACTCTGTACTCCATTTCTACTCTATTAACTTACCATGCAGAAGCACTCACAGTCAGTGAAGCTGTAAAATAAATAAGAAAAAAATAAACATCCAAGTCTGACAGAATCCAAGAATTCTGTCTCTCGCGCTTTTAATCCTGACCCTGAGAAGAAGGGTTCACCTCAAGTTAGAACACCAATAATACTTTAATGTTTTTAATTAGCAACATTTTTGTCTTCAGAAAACAAAACAAACAAAAAAAAAAAGGTGAATATGGCCTTGATATCCCCTTTTGCCCTCAGTTTCTGAAGCTGCCCCAAGTAGGCTAAAGTGCTTGCTTGTGTGTGAGAGGAAGTGGATGATAAATAATAACAGCTATAGGAAGCTGAAGACAAAAGAGGAAAAAAAAAAGGAGTTTTATTGTCTAGCAGTCCTTGAATTTCTGACTGTGTGTAATGGCACTGGAAAAGATAAGTGAGCTATAGAGTTATCTCCATCGGGATACTGGAATTGAATGCTTTTGTTTGGATACACACTCCTGGCCAGGCTTCAGTTTGCTCACCATATTTGGTTTCAGTGAGGTTTTCCAGCACAGAGTAGTGCCCTGCTGAAGGTACAGAGCATGACATCAAGTATAATTCAAAGTGATGGGAAGAAGATGTTCTTTATGGTGTATAATAAATAACAGGCCCATACCTGGCTGTATTGTGGACAGTTATATTTATGAGCCAGTAGATGTCCCTGACATGTATGGTTGTGGGGTATTTTTTTTTCCTTGGAGGAAGCAATTTTTTACCTAAATTGAAATTATTCTTCCTAGAAAATTTTGGCTGAAGGAAAAATATAAATACAGTTTCCTTTTTTATTCTTCATTAGATAAAGCTGATTATTGCTAAGCTCAAAGTGAGATTCATAAGGTTTCAGGTTCCTGAGGAAAGTTGTTAAATACACTGTTTAACATGAAGTGTGTGAGTTGCATTTTGAGTTCTGTAGGTTTACCTGAAGTTGTATATTTATTTAAGTGCATGTCTGGACTAGGACCAAAGCTGTGTGGGGAAGGATTTGTAACTTTCTGTTGTTGCTTTTACTGCAATGCAAATAGTAAGTAATAGTAATTATTGTGCCATTTCACGGTCATTATCAAAATAAAACTTTATGTAGCTTGTTGACAGCTTTGGTTAAAAAGCATCTTTTTGGTACTTTAGATTATATGGATCTGCCTTGTTCTTTCAAGGTTCTGAAGCACAGTTAATAATCCATTTCCTTGCATTTTTTTCTCTTTTGGTTTCAACAAGCATGTTGGAAGTAGCAATTAACAGGACAACTAAAGGGGCAGAGACCAAGCAGTAAAAATTAGCAATGGTAAATATAAAAAAAGAGGTTTAAAAATAACTGTTAACCTCAAAAGTGAAGATCTGATAGGATTGGGATTTTCCCCATCCCTGTAAATGGCATTACTTCAAATAACACCTCACGTATAGAGTGTTGTATATCAGCACGAAGCATCAAGATAAGTTTGTTATCCAATGCTTGAAATTTAAAAACACAGCAGAAAAGTCTGTTAAGTAAAAGGCTCTCCAATTTTTGTCTCAGTTTTCTAACACAAGAAGTGTATTCACCCAGCATGACACATTAGCAGTGTTTCACATGTCCAGGACTGATTAGCCATGCAGCACCTGCACCATATTGATCCAACACAGACAGACTAACCCACAAGAAGTTCACACCAGGACTCCCTAATCACATCTAGGGCTCATATTCATGCAGTCAGCATGAGTTATGAGCTGCACTCACTGTGGGATTTCTGCATTCCAGAGCCAGTTCATACATGTATTATGCCTAGAATCTAGCATCTTTCAAAGAAATTAATTAAAAAATGATTAGCCAAAGGGGCCGATCATTTACCATTGAATAGCAATATCTACAAGTTAACTCACGGTGTTTCCATAATAAACCCATTACAGCCGTGTCCCAAAATTATTTACCAACAGTTCAGTACTTATTTTGTTTCCCTAGGGAAAAGCTTGCTGTAAAAAACAGCAATATATTTGACAATAACTAATTATTGTCAATTAATAAAACAATTGGCAATTAAAACAAACATGGTAACCATTTTGCATAGCTGATCCTTCATAAACAAGTGCAGTACAATTCCATCTTGCTTGCCCCCATGACTGAGAGAGGCAATTATAGCAGCAATTTTTTGTAAAGGGGAAATTTTATTTGACTGGATAAAAATTTGGAGTATGTACTTATCTAAAAAAAATACGAAGGAAGGCACTCCAACTAGCTTGAATATGGAAGAGAAGCAAATTTGTGTCAGGATTGTGTACCTGGAAAAAATATGGATGTGAGAACCATGAAAATTGTGAGCTCCTGACAGCCTTAAAAATTGCCCTAATTGAGAATGAGACTGTGAGGCACATCTAACTGTTGCTAGGACCTTGAAAGGACTGACACTCAATCTTCTAATTCCATATTATGGAGAGAACCTGCAGTGTTTGTGACCTTGCAAAATCAGTTTGAGCCTAGCTGACTTTTAAAGCCTTAAATCAAGATCCTGCCAGAATGAGATGATTCTTGTAAGAATGATAACCCACAGATACGGCAAAATGAAATCTAGTTGGTTCTTGAAATGACTTGGACAAACTCTGGCAATGGAAATGTCAATCACAAGGCCTCATGCCAAGGTTAAATCTCAACTTCCCTGTGATTCAACAGTCTGGACACTTTGGCAATTGTTTCCAACAGAAATCCTATAGAAAAGCAAGAAATTTCTGTTAACAGCTGGTGCAAGGTGACTTGAAAAAGGTTTTTTAGCTTTGCTTGAGAAGTGTTAGAGAAAGGGGAGAAAGTGGTTGTTTTGGACAGCAACTGATCTCCAGACATATGGGCGAAAAATGCTTCTCTGTTTGCTTATATATTTGAAATGAAGAGCCAAGTCAGAGGGCTGCATCTCCCAGCTAGAGCTGGAGGATTGACAAACACTTTAGAGAGAATCTGTTCATTCAGAATTCCGGGTAAATTCTCTCCTTCAAATTCTTATCCTAAATTCCAAATATCACCTTTTTTACTCACTGACATTTTCTTCCATAATTCCTCGTCGCTCATAAATTAGACATGCCATAAATTAGACATGCCAATTTTTAAAATGTGAAAACATGAGAACTTCTACTGAATTACAAGGAGAGTATATTGACAGATTGCCATTGCTGCTCACCCCAAGTCATAGAATCACAGAATGAGCCAGGATGGAAGGGACAACACTGGGTCACCTGGTCCAATCTTCCTGCTCAAGCAAGTGTCCTAGTGACATCTATCACTTTTAAGTGTCTCAATGATATTTTTCCTTCCTTGTGTTCCTGACCATAGTTGGAAAGCTATAACTAGAAGCATCTCTCTCTTAAATTAAATGAAATTACAGTACAGAAAAAGTTTTTGGCTGGACTCCAAACTTAATTTTATTGAAACATGGAGCTGTCTTTCATTATGTGTAAAAGCAGAGAGGAATATAGAACTCATTTCCAATCCCTGGCACCTAGTTTCAAATCACTTATTTATCTTCATGAAACGTGAAGGGTGGGTAACAGAAGTAAGAAATATGTTAACTGGTAACTTTTAAATTCCTATTTCAGAGGTGGATTTGGTAGTAGATATGTTTCAACACTTAGTGGGGAATAAATTTCCCACGGTGAGAAAAAATTGTCAACGCAGGTGGTCCAAGTTTATGTTCCCTTCCCTACAAGATCTTCGCAGAAGTAGTTACGTTTTCCTTAATATCCTGTAATTCCTATGTGCAGAGAGGTTCATTAGTTCCTAGCAAGGGTTTTTGCTTTCACCAGCTGGATTCCTCTCACCACTACAGATCCAGGTTCCCCACCATGCCCCTCTCTTTTGTCTCTCCCCTGCCACTTCCAGCCCTTCTGTACCATAAACCCTTTAATCTTTACAACACTCAAACCAATGGAGTGCTTAAATTATTTGAGCCTTTCTTGGGTAAAGACTGGCCAGTGTGAGCCCTTATTGTCCCTTCCCACACCTCAGTCATGCACGTCATAGTGGCAACACCTTCCTGAAAATGTGCTTCTTTCCCATTTCCTTCATCCCCTGTAATTTCATGCTGATGCCCTGTAGAGTGTATTTCCTGGGGAATGCTTTTAAACCTTTCACTGTTTCCCTTACACTTCTTTCTAAATCTGTTCTATGCAGATCAAATCTGATAGATAGCTGATGTTACAGAAAGAACTCTGCTGGAGTTTTCTGAGAGGCAGAATGTAGCACAGATCTGTACGAAAATAGAAAATTCTGTTAGGCAGTTCCGCTGGGTTCAAAATCATTTTGTCTGTAAAGTCTTTCTGAGTATCGTACAAAGAATTCTGGTGGGCCATTTGATCTGGGATAAGTAACAGAGACTGTATGGATCAGTGATTTTTTTTTTCCTTTAGGAATGCTTGATTGAGAACTTTCCTCAAAACACTATGTTTTGTTTCTCTGGATGCCTATACACAGCTGCGTTTGATGTTTCCCTGTAATCACAGCAAAAGGTGACTTTTAAATTTATTTTCCAGGATTTAGAATATGTGCCATGTGTTCTGGGATAAAGAACTAGTGCAAAAATTATTGATATGCCTCAAAACCGAGCTTTTCTGTTTTGAGAAGAATACTTCCACCATTCTTATGGAATCAGAGTGATATCTGCTTTCTCAGGTTAATTCTTTGTTTGACAAGATTCATTCAATCCCTTATTCTGGTTGGGTTATGTTTGAAAAAGCCACCAAATGTGTAAA
>VZTB01002454.1:557086-633925 GCA_013397245.1 Thryothorus ludovicianus
CCCATATTCAAGAGTACATTACAGACAGGAAAAAGCACACAAAGTCTTCTTTAGATGAATCCTAGAAAAAAGATGTCTATGCATCCTAGATTAAAATATCCTAGGGAAAAAATCCACTAGGNCAACACAGTTCTTCACTTACCAGTAAAACACCAAGACTCCTCTTTATATAGGGGAAAGAATTTTCTTCATTAAAACAGAAAATTTAGTAATTTTTCTGTCTCCAAAGATAAATGAACTGATCATAACATGAGGCTGCATTAGTATCTTGCCAAAAGTCTTCATAGAAATTATACCAAGTTGGAAAGCATCTCAATCAGGCTTTTTGGAGGAAAAAAACAGGTTTCAAAGCAGGATTTCATATTTGCTTCCTTACCTGTCGTCAGACATTTTGTGGGATATGTGTGCTAAATTATGCTGGTTGTGTTATTCCCTGCTTGAGGTGCTGGTGCTGAGTTAGAGCAGAATGGTCAACTTGCAACTTTTGAGTTTTTAGTTTTTTTTTAATAAAGAATTCACATGGCTAAAAAGATTGTCTCTGATTGGGTCATAAATGGTGTCTCTTTTTAAGGAGAACAAGCATACAAAACACTTTTCCTCTTTCCCTTGCACAACATTATGAGACAGGGACATGATGGTTGTCATTGCACATTGTCCCTGCCTCTCCCTTCAGGGAACAGAATATTGATAACAGGATAGNGTTTTCTGGAAACAAACCATCCAATTTCTTTCTCCTCCTTGGATGTTTACATGCTTTTATCTGTGCTAGTAAACTGGTTGTGATCAGGAGGGCTCCTAGGCATGGATGCCAGGTATATGAACATATGCATATNATGGCTAAAAAGATTGTCTCTGATTGGGTCATAAATGGTGTCTCTTTTTAAGGAGAACAAGCATACAAAACACTTTTCCTCTTTCCCTTGCACAACATTATGAGACAGGGACATGATGGTTGTCATTGCACATTGTCCCTGCCTCTCCCTTCAGGGAATAGAATATTGAGAACAGGATAGGAGATGCAAAGAGCAGGCATGAGCTCCAAAGCATTGCTCAACTTCATATGAAATGTAGGTGCTCTACATTTTCATATGTGTTGAGTTTTCTGGTTGAAAAAATACACTTTTAAAATGATGGAATTAAAATCTCGCTATTAAATTTTGATTGGCAATTTTCTTTGCCCTTTCTGAATTAACTCCAATCTGCTTAGTGAAAATGCGATTGCAGTAGTTATTGAAATATATCATTTTTCAAACACTAGCTATTTCAGTAAATTAAAAATATTGATCATATGTCAGTTTCAAAAAAGAGGAACAAAAAAAAAGTGAATGTGAATTTAATTTCAAATGCTTTGAAATAAAAAAAAATTATATTTTTTCTTTAGCACCAGTTCTAAATACTCAAAGCAATGAAACACTTATCAACACCCCTGGGAATATTCCCTGTAGCTGAATCAATCTTATTCTCGAGTGCTTTCCTGAGATTCAGTGTAAATTATCTTTTTTTAAATATCGTTCCATACCTCCCTCGTCTCTAATGTGCTTTTGAAGTGTTTGTCATGAAGATTTAGATACAACCATTACTAGGCTCTCTTTTTCAATGATAGTAAACATCTTCCATCTAGATCCAATCTTCCATTAGACCATGCCTAATGTTGGATCAGTTTGGTTTGGATTAGACTTTAAAAGAAAAAGTGTGGGTTGAGTGAGTGGAAACAATGAGTGAAATTCTTTACAAAAAAAATATTCCTCATTTTTGTTCCCGAAAATTTGGACAGAAATTTTTTGTAAGCTCCTGGGTCGGTGTTCTCAGATCAAGCTCTAACTCCTGCTCGGGCAGGGGATGATGGTAAAGTACTGTGAACATCTATCAATTACACTAAACTGTTTTATTAAAACCCAAGTAAATCTCTGTTTTGATGGAGTCTTAAATCTAGGTAATGCTTAAAGCTCAAAGTACTTTACATCCAGGCTGGAACTAATCCAATATCATGTCTCATAATGACAAAGAATTCTTTATCTTGGAGTGCTGAGAACACCTTAAAAATACAGTCTCCTAGAGTTACAAATTTAGGAAGCTGGGTTATTATCTGTGTCCCTGACAATGAGCTCCCAGATGAAATTATATCCCAAAAATGGGATTTTTTTATAGCAGAAACAGGGAGAATAGATGAAGATTATGATTGTTTTCTCACTGAGAATAAATGCTTCTGAAATGATAAAGTTTACAGTCTCCCCTGAAGGAAATAGTTAAATTCTGGAAAAGGGTCAAATAAGAATTTAAAAAAAAAGTTAAATAAAATGGATTGTTCTCAGAGATTCTACATGGTCCATTTAGTTTAACAAGCAGACATTTAATCTCATTTCCATTTTATAGTGGAATTTGTTAAAGAAAAAGATCCCATGACTGAAAGCTATAAAAAGAACCAACTGGACATTCAATTTGACTATGGATGTCATTTTTTTCTCTTGGAATACCACATCTTGTTTGAGATTTCCTAATAATTTATATCCTAAATTTTAGGGACATAACACTATTCTCACTCACTATTTAAGTGAAAGTAGAAATTGATACAATTCTCTGTGATTCACAGATAGATGGGATCCCAGATCTTTAATAAGAAAGCTTTAAAGATGTAATACTAAACAGAGTTTTTGTGTTTGTCATATTTTAAAATAACAGCAAAGTAGAAAATAGAATGGAAAATGGAAACTCTGTGTTCTTCCCTATCCAGATTTTTTTAATATGACATTTGTCACAGCAGGGCAATTTTTTTACCTTTCAATTTTTTCCATAGGAGTGGGTTGTGGTATTTTTAAAACTTTATCTCTCTGTACCTGTCTCCATCGCCCTCTTCCTCTTTATTCTCTTATTTTAAACCACAAAAAAAAATGATTCACTACTTATTTGTGCTCCACACTCTCAGCAGAAAAATGTGCCTTTAGCATTTTCAGAATGATTGCAACAAAAGTGTTCAAAGGAATGTGAGTAAATAATAGTTCACAGCCACAAGTGAGGTTATATTTAAGATTCAAACTCTGGAGTGTATCATTCTGATATCAAAGATATGTAGAAATNAAGAAGAGTGAAAAGTCTCCATACCATTCATATTACATATGAAGCAAATGCCATTATGAAAACTTCATTAATATGTAAATTACAACATTTTGATTAGCACTTGCAGACCCCTTTTGTTAAGAAAAGAGATGGAAGGAGCTAACCAGATTGCAATAATTTACATAATAACTCAGTGGTGGCAATGCCACCAAGAAGAGAACCTAAGGAAGGCTATTATGACTTTTTTTCTAACAGCTTAACACAGTATTAAAATCAATTGTACATAAGAAGGACAATATTTTTCTTTCAACTGACAAACTCTTTCACAGAGTAGTGAGATATATTAAAGATAGTCAGGAGCTTATTTTAAAATAATAGAATATGCATTTGCTAAACAAAGGAATACAAAAATTGGGTGACATTTTGCAGTGGTCAGAAGCCAAATGAAAAGTAGCTTTTGTTACTTGTTTCTCTACAGTTGTTTTTGCAGTGTGTTAGATCCTAGTTAGCTTTATATTTCATCCTTTTGGAAAACAATGGATATTTTTCCATTGACTTCAAAAACCTCAGGATTTATTTCTGCATTCTTAGTTTTCAACCTAGTGTATCTCTCACACAGATTATCAAATCACAACATCATAACTGTACAATATGGCATTAGACTTTCTAAATTCAGATAATGCATCCAAAGATGCCCTTCTCTGTCAACACCCATGAGTGAGTTTTATAGGTCCACCAGACTTTGGGTTGCTTAAGCAATATAAGGAAGCTAATGAATTATGGTTTTGCTTATTCCCTATACCTTAAATATTCAGAGCAATAAGTTAATGAAGCCTCTCTTTAAGTAAAATATTGTGCTTTTTCTATTGCTGGTCTTTTGAAGGATGTTTCTATATTTGGACACCTTAAAGGGAGCTCAGTAGCAGATTTGTTTGCTCAGCTCTTTGGGTCACTGATTGTCAAGAGACAGAGGAGCACTTACAACTAGCTTACAACCGTGTGGCTTTTTTCAGTGGTAACCCAGAAAATGATGTGTAACAGAAAAAAGAGAGAGAAAATCATGGGGATTCTGAGGACTTTCATATACTTGCCAAAGTTCAGAGACCTCAGGGCAAAACAGGAAAAAGAAAAGAAAAGAAGAGAGTTGAAAAGCAAAGTTCAACAGCTCTGTTTGGTGCTACTTGAAAGTGTATTACAGGCATCATACTAGATTTATAAGAAAAAATAACTGTGATCTTTCAAAATTAGTGAGCTAGGTGGCACATTCTGTTTGTCACAGTTCCATAGGGACTTTTTTTTTTGCCCCAGCTGACTTCTATAGAAAGGGTTTCATTATGATGTAACCAAAGCAAATATTGGCCCAAGAGTTAAGAATAACAATACAGCTTTTTGCATTAAAAGGCTATTCAGTTACATTGGGAAAAGAGTTCCTATGAAGCAGGGTGCCCACAGAGAACTTCAGAATAGGAACAGATCAACCTGCAGAGATTTTTTTTTTTTATTTGGCTTTGTTAAATCTTTAAAACATTTATAGAGATTTTTAATGTTTTAGAATCCATTGTAAAAGCACAAAACTTTTGTCAAACTTTGTAAAGGTATTATTCAGGACACAGTTAAAAAAAGTTACCCAAAATAACTGGTCATGCTTATAGGAAGGACTGAGCTTTCAGCTGGTGATAATCAGCCTTGCTCCATTGAATTCAGTAACCTTACACTGGCTGTCTGGTGTTGCAGGCATCAGCAGGAAGGAATTTAACATGGAAGCACAAACCTACTTCCAACTAATGGCAGATTTTTTTTTAACTGATGGGATAAGGCTAATTTAAAACAGATAAATACATTAATAAGTATCTATATAAGGCACATAGGATGCATGTGAGACAGTACATATGAAGAAATTCCCTAAAATATTATCAATGTAATTACTAGGTATTATTGACTCTTTAAGGCCAGTAAATCTTGGCTTGCTTTTTTTAATCTTTAGTATTTATGACATGAACTCCTATCTAGATTAATCTTTTCAATGGATAACACTATGGCCTTTTGGATTTTAAATATGTTAACAAGCATGTAGTATTTGGGTGCATTTTTATCCTCCTTAACAGATATGAGCTCTTATATAATAAACAAGTCTTAATAATTGGACTTAGATAATTTTGTTTACAAAAAAAATCAACAGCAAATTCCCTATTGTGCCTCCTTGAAAGCAAGAGTTCCTAAGCAGAAGGACAGCAGAGGGGAAGCAGTGGTTGGTGACACAGCATGCCTGGTACCTGCCTTGCATTCCTGCTTGGAGGTGACTAGACTTTTTAAATGTCTGTCCCAGGTACTCTGGATTTCCTGAACTGTGCATTGTGCATGTTCAGAAAGGAAAATGTGATATTTCTGTTATCTTTCTGCTTCTTCTTTTGGGACCTGCCAGGTGCCAGTTAAATCTTTGCCATAAAATGTTTAACCTCAAGCTTGTCTGTTTTATGACCAACAACCCACAGCTGCTGAGGCCATTCCAGTATCAAGCGACCAGGAATTCCAATATACAGGAGACCAAACAACATCTCCTTTTCATCTGCATTTTCATGTTGGCAAAGCGTATGCTTTAGGAGCTGTTGTGCTATTGTATATGCAAAGAGGTAAGACTCTAATGAGATTGTGGGATGAATCAGACTTGCTAATCAGGTCTGCTGTCCACATTGCCAGAGCTGCTGCTTCATGATAGCATAAACAGTTTCCCCCAGACATGTTTGTTCAAGATCCTCTTCCTCCTTTAACTGCTTCATCTTTATTTGCTGAAGTCTGTGTTCTATCATTGTTTTAAAGAATTGTAACTTTTCTTCCCACACATGGAGAGAAGGAAATGTCAGCACCTGACCTGTGTCCTCACAGAAGCTTCAGAAACATGTTACTGCAGTAGCTGATAACCTGTGTCCTAAAGGGCCAAAATTTTCCTGGCAGAAAAATAGCACGTTTCATTGTTAATCTGAGCAATCCACCAACCTTATGACTGCACTCATATACACAATGACCAGCAAAGTGATACATCACATTCAAGAAGATAAAGTCCATTTTATTGAAGAGTGTCTCTTTATTAATCTTTTAGAGCGACCTGGCTAGTCCTGAAGGATGGCACATGGAATGATCCCAGGCTCATACCTATGACACAGATTTCCATATCTCACTCGTAGATTCCTCTGGCCTGTCGTATAATCTGTGTATCAAACTTGCCTGTTCCATCCTTTTCATATGTCTGTGCTAATTCTCAGGTTGTACATTCAAATGGGATGCCTATGGTTTTTCATATTCCAGTGGCACTGTCTTAAAATTCTCAGCAATAAGCTGAGCTGATACATCCTCCCCTGAGTGGCCACTAGCGCTCTTGCATTTACAAATGCCTCTTCTTCCTGCCCAGTTCTGGGGTGTTTTGAAGCAGGAGCTTCATAACCCTGCAAAGCATTCTCTGATCCTGAGGTGTTTTAGCTGTTTTAAGGATTTTTAATAGTTGATACTCCTTGCACTGAGCCAGAGAGGACAGTCTTTAGCATTTGTGTTCCAATGAGGTGACACTTCAGGTTGTGCCTGCAGCAGGATGTGCCAAGAGGATTTGTGAGGATACAGGACCTGTTAGAGGCACAGGACAGCTCTCTGCAGCAGGAGAAAAACCTGGTGCAGACCTGTCTATATGTCTGAACAGCACCTGGGCTGATCCAGCCATGGAGAAATGCCTAGGTTTTATCTGGTGAGAGGAATTCACCTCTTTTTCTCCCAAAGGGATCCTGCAGGCATGCAGAGTGGTTGGTCACAGCAAGAAGGCACTGAAATCAAACAAAGAGTCACCTGAATTGAGTGGAAATTCCACTGATGTGTGCACTAGATGTGATCCAGGGGGATTTATTAGAGACGTGAAGATGATACAAATGCAGTGAGAATAAGAGTAAGGTAAATGTGCTTAGTCATCTCTTAATCTCTAATTTCATGGAAATCTATATAATTATTTTCACTGACAAAATTTATTGTAATCTCAGAAATGGAAGTCCTGAATTTCAGACAACTTTATTTTCCATTACTGACACATTCCACAGTTTCCCTTTTATCCCCTCACCCCACAGCACTGGTACAGCAAAGAAGATACTGTGAGAGGGTCTTGAATATTTCTCTGTCAGTGTAGGAAATTAATTTTGGTCTCTTTTATTGTGAAACTTGTAAAAGCCTATCTATATTAATTGTATGGTTGTTCCATGTACAAATATAATGCTGATTATGCTATTGCAGTGTTATTTTCAACATCTCAAACAGCCATTGTACCATTCACTGTTTTCTAATATAGAGTGGTGCTCACGTGAAAACAAATTGTGGTGAACAACACTCAAAAAAAACGTTAATGTGTGTGAAGCAACTTAAAGCAATAACTGTGGCCTTGGGCACACAGGCAATCATTCACACAGACTACAAAGCAATCATTTTGTCCAAGAAGAGAGAAAAATAGGTAGGAGCAACAATTTGTTCCTAAAAAAATTGAAATCTGTTAATCAATTTGCAGTAACTATCTGATTTATTTGTGTAATAATATGACTGACAATTTACAGCCTTTTCCAATAAATTTCAAAGCCATGATTTGCTACAGTCATAAGCCATTTATTTTATAAAGATGACCTTTAATCTCTCTGATGATTGATTAATCAGTATATCATAAATAGAGTCATGAGAGGTGAAAAAAGATTTGCTTGATGATGACCAATCTTCTGTTCCTAAAGAGCTCTGCAGGTGTATCCAGCACACAGAGAGCTTCATTAAAGACAGCAGAAGAGCACTAAGAAAACAACAGTATTTCTTAATATTAGTTCATTAAAAACCCACAATGATAAAATAATCCTCCACTTGTAAAGAGTTAGCCTGGTGTTTTACAACACATCCTAAATAAGATGAAGATAGATAATTAACCCCTGGGCAGAGGAGAGAATGGACCGAGGCTGTGACTTCAACATCCTCTTAACCTTCCCCACTCTGGGGTGCTGAGTAAGTGCTTTGGCAAACATCATTCTCAGCTCTTCTACCTAAGGACGAGAGAGAGAGAGATTACCAGAGCTTCTCCCACTTGTCTTTTTCCTCCTCTTCTGCTTCCTAGGCGTGCACTTGGAAGAGTGAATAGCAGGTAAGTGTTGCTTATCCTCCTGGCTGCTTAGCTGAGTCTGCAGGATTATCCCCCTGTCTCTGGAGATGTGTTTCCGTGGCATGGCTTCAGCTGATGTAATCAGCTGTGCTCTCTGGAAAGGAGTTCCTCCCTTCCTCATGTCCATCTCTTCCCTGTCAGAATCATGCTCCTGCTGTTTCTATTCGGCTTGTTTGGCACTCAGGTGAACGTGCAGTAACTCTTCCTAAAAGAGAGGGAAATACTCAACAGCTCTTGTAGCTTGAGATTGAGTGAATGTCAGATCCAGTACAAGGGAGGTGCCTGGTGTGGGTGGGTGGTAAAAATCCTTTCCGTGGAGGTGAGCATTCAATTGGTTCTGTGGCAGGTCTGAAACTAAACCTACAGGGCCCCTAAACTGCTGTTACTGTGGGTCCTTTCCTCCTTGGTTGCAGTCCCCTTGCTTCTTTTGTGCCTGTGGTCACACAATCAGCTGTGTCAGCATGATGGATATGGGTGCCCATGGCTAGGCCTTGTCCTAATACAGAGGACAAGACAGGAAGGAGCAAAAGACTCTGGACAGGTGTGTGATTGTTGTACAGCTTTAAGCTTTAATTGAAGAAACATGTGTTTTGGGTTGTTTTGGTCAAAACTTGGTTGCTTACTTCCAAACAGTGCATTATACATTTGTTCAGAAAGCGCTGCTAAAATTAAATAAAAATACCTGCCACTGGGTTGTCACTTGATTTGTAGAACTGCATATGACTGTACCAGAAGAGATAAATTAGGAGCCAGGACCATAGCATATTAAAATGAGTGATAGCTGAGGACAGGATGGCAATAAGTGGGGAGTAGGTCTGTGAAGTTATTCCAGGCATTCTCCCATTCCAGGATTGCAATATTTTTTATTTTATGAATCATGCAAGTGGCAGATATGGTAATGCTTCCACCCCTTAGCACTGTCTGTGCAGGCATGGTCCCTTAGAAAGAGCAGAGCAGTAAGTCATCCTAGAAAGGAGGGAGAAGGAGTGCGAGCTGCTGAGCCAAGAAAGGGACAGTTAGAGTAAGGGCACATTCCCTGAGGGAAATCTGGGCACAGAGGGCTAGTAAAACCCAAAACATGACCTATCCCTTCTCTTTCAAAAAGCTCAGCAGGCCATTTAGACGTCTGCAATACCAGCAGTAAGTCTGTAGGCTGGCTCACCATTTTGCTTTCCAGTCTCATGTTTTTGATACTCAGCCTTCATGTAGGTTATGTTAATATTGGTGGCATCTTCCCAGATCCTTCTGGCTTTCCAGAGACCTATTTAGTAGTATTTGAGTCTTTGTCTTTGATGAATGGCCCTCTGCAGCTTTGTGAAAGCATGTTCCAGCAAGCATTTTTACTTAGTGATTCACTGGATTCTCTGTTAGGAGCTAGATGAAGTGACAGTGTCCTTTTTCTGCTCATGATTTTCACAGACATTTCAAATATGATTATTTCACTAGTATATATTGCCCAGGGGAATCATAAGTATCTCTCACAGGGTTTTGGATTAAAAGAGAATGCAAAACTTTGGTTAAAAGTCACAGATAGTTTGATTGTTATGAATGGGAATGTTGTTATATTTATTTTCCAAGAAGATCCCCTACAATAGCTGTGTGCTATTTTGCAATTTACATGACTTAGAAGACTGAATTTGATCTGGAAAAAACTCTGCATCTCAAGCTTTGGGTTGACAAATTTCAATACCTGAAATCCAGAACGCAAGCACGGCTGGCCTGAAATACAATGATTTTTGCAACTCCACCTCCTCTCCAGCAGAGTGTATGTTCCCAACATATAATTAACTCAGGTTTTCACCTCATTAAGCCTTTATTTTTAGTGAAAAGAAATAATATTATTGTCAGTCTCATCAAACAGACACTGCCATAGGCTCAACAATGCCATGGAGTAAAGCATTAAGAGACGAAACTATTGCTTTATTTTGAGTCTTAGGAGGAGGAGGAAAGTCATTGGGATTTTTAATGCATATATTAAGTTGGTTGGCAGAACATTTCAACAGGAATGCTAAGCCAGCCAAAAGGCCTAGCCTATAACCTCTAATCTTATGGAGCTGAACTCTATTATTTGCCATAAAAATTAGATGTTACCGAGTTCTAACAGATGTCTTCAGCAGACGTGTTTTTATTATTGCAGAAGTTTAGGGAAATGGAAACTGAGCCCCAAATTTTATTTTGTAGATTATGGGACTACTGTGCTTTGTGGTTGAGGCTGGCATTTTAAACGTGAGTTATAAAAGCTTTTAGAAACCACACTAATTGATGTCTCAGCAGTTCTGCAGAATCACAATAAGAACACAGGCTGCCATAACAAAAAAAAATTGTTGCAATAACCAGTTACCCAACAAACAGGCTCATTTTTTGCACGATGACTAGTTAGTGGGTCCATGTTGTGCATCTCCATGGAAGTATTTTAATTAACTGTTCTGAAAAGCAAGGAAGGGAGTTAGAGGAAAATCTTCCTGAAGATCTGTAATAAAAACCATCTGGAAGATGAATGATGGGATATGAAATATCTTTATGATTATGACCCAGCACAGGTGTTCAATTAAAAACAAGAGGGATTAAGACAATCTCTGTATTTGTGTTTTTGTTCAACCAAATAAAGGTCAGAAACCAGAAGAAACCTTGTTTTGACAAAGCCATTTAAGTTAGGATATTGCATCAATGTGAAACTGCCCTCTTTAGCTTGAAATGTCTAATATAAATCTGAATATATCTATCTTCTGCAGCATGTGAGTACAGTTCCCTGTGCCTCTAGCACTGGATTAGAGACCCTGGCTTCAACAGTGCAGTGATATTCTTTTTCCAATTTAACAATACTATTCAAAGGCACTAGACAGTAAAATGAACTTAATAATTTCAATAATATTCCTCTCTCCCTGAAGGTACAAGGGGAATAGAGTCTTAGATATATGGATCATGTTTGCTTTATGAACTTTTCAGGAAAGAGTTTGCTGTTTCTTCCTACTTTGCCTTAGGGCTTGCTATTTCTATGATGGGAGAGGTAAAAGCATAATTAAAGAAAGGAGGGTCTTTTTGGTGTTCTGCTTTCCAAGATGTCTGGACTTTGTGAGCCCTGAATGATACTGTGAATGTTGTTGAAAACCAGCTTTTTCATTATTTTAGAATTATTTCTGCTACATTCATAAGCAATTTAAAATTACAAGACAGATTGTAAAATATTTATATTGCATGTACTTCTATCAGTAGTGTTTAAAAATAGAAGAAAATAATAAAATAATTCCATTAAAAGAAAAAAATATCTTGGGTTTACTTTCAAAAACCTGCTACTAGGGAGGTCAATAAAACAAGTTACTGAGGTTATTTGTGAGGTAAATCAACATGAATGAGGAGGAGAACATTGCCCTAGGGAAGCAATCCTATCTTTTCTTCTGTAGCAGACCAATCAAGGGTGTAGTCACCGCATGTGAACCTCTTATGTTACTCTGGTAGTGTAATTAAAATCATCATTTTGCACCTTGACACAATTAATTGTTGTTTTTAATTGCTATGGTAGATAGAACAGAAAAATAATGTATTTTCTATTCTCAATTATCTTCACCAAGCACTTTATGCAGAAGGATATGCCACTACTGTACTGCTTTAGAAAACTGCACGTCCTACTTTTAAATTGAAAATCATTTCTGACTTGGAAAAGGTTGTAAAGGATGTGTTTGTCAGGGACCATATTTCAGTGTGCTTAAAATGGCTTTAGGAAACATTTATTCTCTGAACAGTTTATGAGCGATGGCTTTGTAAATACACAGTAGATGCAATCTGCCTTATTTCTATGTTCCTTGTACGTGGTACCATACACTCATTGCTGGTGTTTTTCAATAGACTTGACTCATAAATCCATGATCTGAAGAAGCTGTGGGATGAAGAATGTACTCCTGAAGGCTTCCATGTTTTGTTTTGTTCTCCCAGCTTTGTTTGTTATGCTCATGAAAGATTTTGTCTGTCCTTTTGAAATGGCAGGTTCATTAAAGCATGCAGTTTGATTTATAGGAGCATTGTATTAGCTTTTCCCAAAGAGGAAAGAACTTTGCAAAACTTAGGCATGTTTGCCAAGTACACGCATTTTGTGGCAGGGTAGAAAGTGGGACAAGGCAAATGCATTGTGTTAACTTTGGGACACAGGGGGAAACACAGTCTGTGTCTTTCCTTTGCCATCTGGAGCATGACAGAAGGAACCAGGAGCACTGCTACTCTTGTGAAGAGCATCAGCGTTTAGAAACTTGAGTATAAACTTCTTGATTACTCTGGGAGCTGTCCGTTCAAGAGTGTCTGTGTAAAGAAGTTGAAGTTGGCTCTCAGTGAATGAAGGAGACCTGTGCCAAAGCCTTTAGCTATGAGCAATTGATGATTTTGTTTTCCGAAAAAGAGTTCATTTGCCCCAGGGTGTGTCTCCCTGCTGACAGTAAAAGTCCTTAGCTTGGCTTTCCTGAACTTGTTGTCCAAGGGAGACAGTGGAAAGGAGACATATCCAGAGGGAGCACTCCCATTCCTCTGCTGCTGCCCCTTCCCTCTCTCATTTTAGTGGGGGTGAAGAAAAATGAACAGGACAGAGAATAAAAAGTAACACAGAGGTGTAGAGGTGCTGCTGAACACTGGAGTTAGAGCATTCTGGTGTCCAAAGAGCTGAACTGTGATCAGACAGTGGGAAATGGAGGCAGTAAAAGAGGGCAGGAAGGTGACTGCAGCAAAGAGCTTGGGGGTGGTAGAGGGTTTTTGGGGCTGTGGGGCAGGATACACAAACACTGGTGGACAAGAACTATATTCAATAAGATTTTTTAAATCCCTGTTTTGGTTAATCATTTAAAATTAAATAACAGCAGTCCTTTTTGCCATCAGCTGAAGTATGGTCTTTACATACAATTATTTCTGCAGTCATATAATTAGTAGTTCAACAGTGCAGATATACAAAGAGTAAGAGTGAAAGTTGAATATGCAGACCTAAATTTGTCATTTTCTCACTTTTCAATCCTTGACTTAGTAACCTGAATGCTCATCTTTTAAGGTGAGTTTCATGGGGAATATGCTTAAATTTTCTGTTTCATGACCTAGTTCCTTTGTTCTGAAGATTCATTGCTGAGGTAAACTGTCAGAGCCCTGACAGCTGGCACCACAACAGAAATACTGGCGTTTCTTTAAGCTTCTCTCATAGATTAACTCCTCAAAGAGCTTACACACTTGAGTGGCAGACCCTTCCAGATTCCACTTCATCATAGTCAACGCTTTGACTTTTGCTGAGGAGAGATTGCTCAGGATTCATTTGTTCTCTGCTGCGTTTTAATGCATAAAGTTGATTTTCTAGCCAATTCTTTCTGGAAATGTGTTTTTCCTGGATGGAAATTGAAAGAATTGTAGCCTTGTCCAGTGTGGCTCCCTGGGTAGGAACAGCAGCAAGGCAGGTGAAGATTTCAGTAGCTCTGAAGCCTATTTCTGTAGATTTAACATGAATTGCTTTAAGATGATTGATGAATTGTTTTTCCATACCAGGGCTAATGAGAAGGCAGAAAAATTTTAGCTGTGCAGTATTTATATGTATGTAATTATGAAGTTTATTACACATCCTCAAGCACTGCTTATTGTCCTATGGCAGCTTTTCTACTTGCCTCTCAAAGAGAGCAACTTGGGTGTGATCAGGCACAAAAATGCACGACGAACAATGTAATCCTAAAAACTGAACAATAGGAGCTCCTACCTCAGAAAAGGTTAGGTACCACAGTAAATGTGCATTTTAGTGTTACACACTGGTAGTGATTGTTTGAACTATGTGAGTTATCTTATTACTGCACTAGAGAAATAGCTCTTTGATCTTTTTACTTTTTAATTTTCCCTTTGTCCACAAGCTTTTTTCTCACCCTTTCCACCCAGCTAATGCTCTAACCAGGAATGAATACATTACTCTGCTGAAATTTGAACAGAAGGCTAATTCCTAATCAAAATAGGCACTAATTTCTTTCAGTGTAAATTATCATCATTCACTGCAAATTTGCTCTTCTTGAACTATGCCAACATGTTGTACAAATTTCAGCACTTGGAGCCAGCTTCCTATATACATCAAATCAAATAATATACTATTGGCTTTTTATTATTTCTGTTGCATATTTCCATGGAAAAAAAATAGTGTCAAAGACAATGAATAAATATTGTTACTAGTATGATGAAAAGAAATATTTAAACTTTTGCTGGGTTTTTATACCAATAACAGATTTTTCCTTTTTTTTTTTTTTTAAAGAAAATCCATCTGAAAATACTGGGAAACTAAATAACATGACACATTGTTTATCTCTTTGTTGCTGAAGCAGATCATCCATTGGAAATACAGGGGTTTCAGGGAAAAAATACTGCTGAGGTACCAGTGGAGATCCTTATGCCAAAACCCAGTGGGTATTATTTTACTAGCATTGCAAAGATGGCATTTGATATTATGAAAAAGACACAGTGATCAGCCATGCTGGGAAACTGGGCTCCCAGCTGGTGTACTTATCTGTTTTAAATAGCTTTTTTGGTCTTCTAGGTGTCATCATTTGTATGCCTACACATTCAAGTGTACACTACTGTACAATACACTACATCTTCAAACACCTCTTCCCAGACACAAAAGTATTTTATAGCACCATCTGTCCAAAGGATGGATTTAATAGATTTATAATAATGCCATCAGGCAAATAGCTCTGCAAATTGCGAATAGGGTTAAAATATACACAAAATATGCAAACATTAAACACAGCAATTATGGTTTTCTTTTTGGTCTTGAAACGTGTGCGTGTCTGGATACAATTCCTTTCCTCTGGTGCTGAGTTATAGTGCATATCTCTATGCAAACAGGATTTGGAACATTTTGTTAATAATGGTTTTTGTTCTTTTGTTTGCTGCTTTTTTCTTTCAAGATAGAAATCTCTAGTCTAATGCACTATTCCTTACAAGTGAAAAACATTGATTATAGTGTAAATGAAATAATTGAAAATATAAAATGTGTGAAATCTAATTACCTGCTGCTGAAGTGTCTGCTCCAAATAGTCTAGCACTGGGGCTGCTTTATTCACAGGACTTACCTTTTAGGAGGAAGAAACTGCAGAAAGTGAAGAACAATATATTCCAGAAATTAAAAACACCTTGGAGTGAGATATCTAAAATTGAACTCCTGCCCTGCTTCTTTTACAGTGTTTTAAAATTAGTAAAATATTTTTCAGTAGGAAGTTCATACAAGGCCTTTGATTTGTTTGCTTTTCAGTCCTGGCTTTGGAAAGCTCCCAAAAAAATTATTTAATATGTATACAGTTAACTGAAAATGTGGAAGTTGGTCCTTATTGTATAAGAAGAAGGTGGTGGGATATTTCCTAAATCCTAGGCAAATCACAAAAAGGCAAGGCTGTATTTCACTTGACAATAAGATGATCTTAAATGCTATAATTAAAAGCAAGAGAGTTACTTTCATTAAATAGTGAACCCCCATTGTGCCGATTATCCTCATAATGTTTTGCATAATGCTTGTGAATCCATAATGCTTAAAGATACAAGATGAAACACACTGTAAAGACAGTGAGGAAAAAAAAATACCACCTACCCCTAAATCATTAACTTTTGTTGTGTTATAAGCTTTCTAGATAACTGATAGGAAACTTCTGTTCACCTATACTAAGGGTGAATATTTACAATCTTAGATGAACAAAAGGTTTTCATGATCAATTTTCTTAGCCACAGAAAAATTTTGCAGGAGGGTGGAATCAGATTTATTTATTCTGGTTTGGTAATGCCTTTTTGTTGTTGGGGTGGTTTTTTGGGGTTTCGGTTGTTTGGGGTTTTTTTTCCCCAGTTTTGCCAGTCCTGTGGCATCCCCACTGACACAACTTTGTCCTGTAAAGGCAGTGCAGCAATGAGAGAGGAAGGCACCAGCAGAGGTGAGCTCTTGGTGATGTGCAGTGGTTTCACTGGTTGTCAGCACCCAGAGATGTCTCCTCTAGCGTGCTGTGCTCTAACCTGCTCAGCCCTGCACAGCCCAGGCAGAGCCGACCACAGGTAGGACTAGATCAGAAAACAGCCAGCAAGAAAAGAAATCTTCATGTCAGAGCAACAATGTTGTGAAATTGTGCAGAAATAACATTTAGGTGCTGGAGCTGTAAGGAGCGCCGTGGCCACATCCACGGCTGTGGCACCCAGTGAGCTGCGGATTTTCCTCCTGCTGCTAAGGACAGGCAGAGTGGCAGCCCTGGGGCAGGAGAGGGGACCTGACTCACAGCTGTCACGTCTGTGTCCCCCGCTGCCAGCACGCTGTCTGCTCTCGTGGCTGATAAGATGTGCTCCCTTCCCTCGCCTTGGCTGCTGCTCCTGTAGGCCCATGGCCAGCTCGTCTTCCAGTAAGTTGTGGGATAAATCTTCCCATCATTCCTGCCGCTGCCTTGCGCTCTCCAGTCATTTCTTATTTTTAGGCATATGTGCTTTTGGCTAATCTGTGCTGCCTGAGGCACGAGCCCTTTGTGTTCCTTTTCACTGTAATCAAAAAGAGCCTGAGCGCAGAAGATGCCAAAAGACATCACTTTCCTTTGTAGGCAGCGTAAGCTGATTGTGTTCACTGACTCCAAAAATGTTTAACACACTTCTAGATGAAGCTCTGAATACCTATTTATCCAAACCCAGTGCTTACAGGGCAAAGGGCTGCATGTAATTTTTATTGAAGATTAATACTATATTTTAAAATTAACTTTCTCGAGCAGCAGTGAATTTTGAGGCTGTAAGGTATTCACTACATCCTAAAATCAAGATCACTATTTTGACTAGTCTAGATGAGCTCCACAGAACTGCAGGAGCCTAAAGTAGTCTCATCAACAGAATTAATTCCTTAAGAAAACTTCAGGAGACAATTATAGTAGCCTCTTTGTTTTCTCTTCCAGGTTTTATTATTTGAGAGTTTCCTTAATATTGTCTTCCACACATCCTTTCCCTATTTTTTGCATTTTACTGGACAGTATCAGCAGTGCTATCCCAGAGTTGTCTATATTTTGGGGCATACCAATGTTTAAATTAATTTTAGAGGAAAGGAAGATAAATAAATAATTTCTATTTAGTGGCTACAGTCTATGTACACAGCTATGAGAGCAGAGGGGTGTTTGTATGTGTGCATCTGTATATGTGTGCATGAGAAAGCTCATAAACAATGGCAGCTTCTTTCTTGTACAGAATATTTTGCATGTGAGTGTGTTTGTAGAAATGTGTGCATGTATTTCTCATTGTGATGTGATAATAAGAGCTTTAGAATAGCAGCAACACAACTTCTGGGTACTGGAATACAGTACCACACTGGATTATCTGTGTTGGAACTGCACAATGGCAGTGTTGCAGCATGCCAAAATATCTTCCAAAAGGAACCTCATTTTACTGTGTATCTAAATAAATTATGAAAAATATAAAATACAATTCATGAAGTATATAAGAGAAGTGCCTACAAAGCATGGCAGATCTCAAGGAAATGTTGATGTTTTTAGTTCTGTCATCCATCACCATAATGAGTGCCAAAACTCCTTTGAAAATTAGCTGTCTGTGATTAGGCAGGTTTCAGAGTGCAGGTTGTTTCTGTATCTGATTCTGAAATATATTAATATGAATGTTATGCTAATTTGTCTACTTTTGACCTCGAGCTTATCTCAAAGATTCAAGAGGATATTGCCTCATTAAGTATCTCACTCTCAAAGTAAAGCTACCTTCACCTTCCCTCTTCATTAGATGGAATCGTTACTTTTTTTCTTTTGGGGAAGAGTGAATAAACAAGAGTCCTTCAAGATGTATTGCTTATTTCTACCTCAAGTATAGTTATCTTGTGCATACATAATAGAGGTATTAAAATTAGTATTCAGCTCTAATTCTCTCCAGTCTAACAGATAGTGTTTTGATGAGTTTTGGAGTTTCTGCTCTGTCTGGGAATTTTAGTGATGAGGTAAGGGAGATAGACAGCAGCTTGGTGTTCATAAGCTGAGTTGACCTTGCAGGACATAGAGGCATGAAATGTTTACTGTGAAACTGAATAAATGTTCTAGCAGACAATGTGTATGCATAAAGGAAAACAAAAACACAGATGAATACCCCAGACTGACCAGGAATTCATATTATTGCATTTATCTAGGACAAAATCATCCCTCTCAAATTGTATGAGACACATTTATTTTTAATATTGCAATTTTTATTTCTTCTTTTTCCTGACATTGGAGAGAGTATATCCCTCTCCTCCCTATCCCCATCCAATCAGTGAGGCAGTTTAGCTAGATTGTCTTTCCTCCCTAAATTCATCCCTCCCTCTTACCTTCCTCACCTACAATTTGTAGAGGGTTGAAGAGTGGAATTTGCACCCATAAAATTATCTAAATTGCATAAAATTAGATTGTGTTGAAACCAGTCATTTGACTTTGAATCTTACAATATTCTTTTATTAAAAACCTAAATAAAATACTAGAGGAATACAAAATACCTTGCATATCCTCACTGTCTGTTTTTAACTCTTCTCTGAATCTTATATTTGATTGTAAATTTAGTTTTTAAAGAACAGACAAGAAAGCTCTTTCATAATTTTACCACTATTACTAAAAATAAAGCATGCAAGCAACTTCTCTAAATACTCCTTTGTCTTTTCATTCCCATTGTAGGTCTGTTCAATTATAGCAGAATCAGACTGACTCCTCTCTTTGCCTTCCAATATCATAAATGATCCCTCAGTCTTTCTCAAGGAAACTCTCTCTAGCACTGGGGATGCCCCTAATTTTGATTTACTACTGGCAACAGCCACAGAAATCCAGGGACTTAAAGTCCAGCCCTGTTCCTAAACTCTGTAATGATTGCTTATATCATTTGATTTAGCCCAGTAAAGGGCCCAAAGAAGATTAAAATGTTTCCTTCTGCTGAGCTGAGATATACTGCTTTGCTGAAATATGTCCCTGACCTCTTCTGCTGATCTGTAATATGGAGGCTAATAGCCCTTATAAGTGTTATCCTACCTAGTGGGACTGCAAAGGCTGTGCTTCTTCATATGTTCCAAGTGGTGTGGTGTGCCTCTTTTTTCTTTCCCCTTCCTTTTAATCTCAGTAAAACACCTTCATGCAGTCTCCTGAGGACAATGCCACATCCCTCTGTTCAAATCCCAGCATGTATGGCTTCACCTTTCCCTTCTCTTACAGAAGTGCAGCTGGCACGAGTGATTTCTGTAGGAACAACTCACAGACCTGCCTTCAGCCAGGTGATATCCTCGACTTACAGAAATGTCCTACTGCTACCCCAGGAGAGATGGGACCTTCCTGCAAGCCAGTTTGTCCTTCTGGTTCAGTTCCAGAGAGCTTCAGGGACAAAAAACTGCTCAAAGGTTTAAAATGCACTTGGATATGTCCATATAGTCATGTGAACCTGATTGAATATTTGCTGTTTCCAGTCCTGTCCTACTCAAATGTCCTGCGTGTGGGTATGCCTCATTCCCAGAGTAACACAAATTTCCAATCAGTACTTTAAAGGTTGTATTTAGTCCTGTGGTTACTAAAGAAAAATTCAGCCACTGGGTGATATATGTGAATGCGCCACAGTGAAAGTGTGTTGCCCTGCTTAACAGGGCAAATGTAGACCTCTGTAAAGTTACTGTAGAGAAAAACTAATATTTTCTAATTCTATAAGACTTGGCATTTATTCTAGGAAGGAACCAAGGTAGTGTAGCAAAGTAAATGATTGAAGGTCATTGAATGAATGATAAATATCATGGCATATGGAGAGCAGCATAACCCCCCGATGGAACAGGAGCAGTGCTTATCTATGCACACTGCAATGATGCTGTTTATTTTTGGGATAAAAACTAAATTACTTGTATATCCTCTTGGCTATCCCTTCCTTCATACCCTCACATATTTCTCATAGTTTTTATTGCATAGAACAACAATGCCGAGAGATAAGAGTATATAAATATTATTTGGGCCACTGGAAAGTATTTGCTTTTTTTTTTCCTGGTTACTATGTGTTGAGATAATGTAAGGCAGAAATGCAAATACTTTCACAAATTACTAATTTTTGAAGAAAAGCGACCAGGCAACAAACAAAATCAGAACAAAATACAGTAAGTAGCAATATAAAATCCAAGGCTCTGTCCTGGCTTGGCAGCAGTCAGTTAGTGTTTCAGTCTCAGATATTCCAGTGGAATCTGCCAGTGCAGCCAGGGGTAATATTTGCTAAGAAGTCAGTCAGATGTCAGCTTCAGCTTCTTAAAATTGCTCCATGTGCTGCTGAGAATGATGGAAAAATCCTATTCTCTCTTTCATTATTTACAGTTCACAAATATTTCTACTGTTTTAATGATCTGTCCTCTATACAATATTTGTGTTGCCATATTCTGGAATTCAAGTTTTTGAATGGTACATCAATTAATTAGATGCTAATTTTAGGAGATTGGGAGGGGCAGAGGTGGTGATTGATGAAGGGAGTCACTAGTGTTTCTCTTAACAAAGTAACAATGTCTGGTACTTGTTATCCTCCTATTTCTTATTTCATCTTTGCAATATGTTCTTAGGAGCAGACGTTATTTACTATAGAAACTTAAATGTCTTTATTGACAAATAGCAGGAGACAGACCCTCAGGAAGAGTGGCTTCATTAGCATGCAGCTTATACTATTTTTCAGGAATATGTTTGAGCCTTTACACTTTTTTTTGAACACTAAAATGCTGATAGTAAATGACAGTGGGAATAAGTGCAGCTGGCAGGATAAAACCAATGGTTTAAAAAGCCTCAATCTGTTTTCCTGATCTGTTTTCACCATGTGTGACACAGTCTTAAAAGCTATACATTTTTAAAATGATGGATACAGTATTTATAGTTGTGATTTTTATATTTCCTTTTGCCAAGGAAGGGCAAAGAACTTAATTTTATATCACACAATTTACAAGCAAGGTATCACAAAGTTCTTTTCCAAAGAACTGCTACTGGGTGAGGACAGAAGCTGTGGGAACGTGACTGTAATAGTAACTGCCTCATTTTAAATCCTCAGCTTCTTTTTTAAGAGCTTCATTTTGTGTAGACTTTTTATTGATGCAAAATGTCAGAAGGGAAAGAGAACGTAGAGTGCCTGAAGGGTTTTCTTCCACCTGTGTGAGCAGTTACCACCCCTGTGCTCAGTAAGGAGCAGGAATTCCTTCCCCCTTTTTTCCACTGGCCACGGACAGCAGAGGCATTCCCAGGGGAGCTCCTCTGTGGCACACTCTGCTTTTCCCAGGTGGAATTCATCCCCTGCCTCAGAGTGCTGATGAGGTTACAGCAGAGGGGCTGGGCTCACAGGCCATGGCTAACTCGGCAGCACTGCTTTCACCTATCTAACATAGCATTTATTTTTCCTCTTCCCTTCATATTCTCGAGGATCTCCTGGCCTCTCTCTCCCCTATCAAGGAGAGCTGAGGGATAAGGACAAGATGCTGTTGGGGCTCTTTCTGGCTGTGTAAAATCACACTGAGAAATGAAAAAATCAGGTTTTCATTAGGAACTAATAACCCTCCATTAATGGGACCTGTGGGCGACTATCTGTGAGCAGCTACTTGAACATCTTCCAGAACTGTTCCTCTTCCCCTCACTGACAGCCAAATGAAAGCAAAGTCCTTCTTGCAGTCTCTTACCATGGATTTGTACTAAATGAGAGAAGATATCCCCCCAGCACATGGAAACAAATCGCCTTGTCTCTCCTTATTAGTTCCTAAAGAAGTTCACTTCTTTCTGGAGGCTGCTTAGTACCCTCTCACTCCTTCTTTCCTTATGTTCTCAGAGCTGCTTGCCTTCCTCTCCTGCATCTGTAATTCTCCTAAATGCATTACAATAATAATAGCCATTTATGTCAAAATTGACATCTAACACCTGTGTTAATACAAGAATTAGGCAGTGCAAAGAGATTAAAAACATGTAACATTGATGTAATTTTGGAACACTGATACATATTTATTTGTAAAAGACACATATGATACATATTTTCTGCCTACCTTCACATGAGAGGAAAAGCTTTTTAGAATTTAGGATCATGTAGGGACTTTGTTCAGTGCCTTAGCTTGAAAAGATAATCACAAAACAGAAAAACACAAGACTGATGTTTCAAAACTAAAGCAAAATTGTAAAAAAAAGACAAGATCCTATTTACTTATAGTTGTAGGTTTTGAAATAAAATGTCTTCATATATAGTTTTTACATCACCAGAGATCTGACATACTCCCTATTAGTGACAGATTGGCCACTGAGCTTTGAGCTATCTATTAAATTAGTGGGAATTGTGCCATTACTACTAATATCAAAGTTGACAATTTTGAAAGCAAATAACAAGATATTTTTGCATAATTTATTAAAATTATGGTAAACTATATAACAAGACCTGTAAATGCATCTTTTTAAAAAAAAATTCAGGGTGCTTGGCATGCAGCCTTAGTATGGAATTAAATAGATGGCATTAAAGTCTGTAGCATTTATTTATTTATGTTTTTCGTTTTTCTTTTTTTTTTTTATTATTTTAAAATTTAATGCTGAAAGAAGTGAATGAATTGGGAGAAAGTTTCAGTTGAAATACAGGTTTATAAATACAAGAGAGAGGATGGTTACAGTGATGGTTTAATCACTGATATTTTATCAATCTGATATATGAAAATCAGGACACAGTCTTTTATTGATGTAACAGTAAGATGTATCAGCTATATTAATATATTTAGCTTCACATTTTCTCTTATTGATATTATGTCAGCATAATGTAATAACAGAAAAAGTAATTGTGTCTTTATTTTGTGATTTTCAGAGGACAGTCATTCTGTTTGATCCTGAACTGATACTTGGTCTTTGAAATGTTTTTATAATTTTATACAGAATTTAACATAGTTACCATTTAGAGGAAACACAAGACTATGTTGAAATGTCCTTCTTCTTATATGCAGATAAACAAACTCCCTTGTTTTGTATGCCATTTTTGGCACATAGTTTGTCCACTCCCATGTGAACACACTTGTATTTTCTTTGATAATAATAAAAATTTTGTGACCCATACCAATTCTTCCTCAAACAAAGTAACAAATGAGAACTTATGGAAAAATGCCAACATAAATTTATGTCTGGTTTCAAACAAATGTTTTCTTCCTACTTCTCTGATAATGACTAAATATGTTCCTTTACTTTCTGTTCTACTTTAATTCAGCCTACTAATTGTCCGGTAATTCAAGTTTTTACCTTTGTAGTCTCTGATTTAAATAAAACCAATAATCAAGGCTTTTATTGAAATCTCACTTTCTTCCTGTGTATATATTTGCATCAAGTAGGCACAAACAGTTTTTCTTACCCATTTAGGTCCTCACAGGGCAGGCAGGTAGGTGACAGAATTTCTCCTGACTGCCCAGAGCAAACTGATACAATATAAATGAGTTCATTTAGAAATTACCATCCTCTTCTGTTACTGATTTGTGATGTTCCATCTGCTAATAATGTATTTGTTTAGACCAAGTTTTTTCCATTCATCTTTAGCCTATTAGTGGGTTTTGAGAATTTTTGGCATGTGGTCAGTTATTCCAGAGGTCTCATGGCAACAGCTGGAAAATGGGAAAATCTGTGCAGCCTAGAGATAGTTTCCAGACATTTAGTTTCTGTCTCATATATTGAAGTGGAAAAAATCTTTCTTTGTGGTCAGTCATGAGAATATTTTGGACATCCACTATTTTGTGAGTATGCAAGGACACAATAATCTGGGTAATGATGAATACCAAGTATTTTTCAAAAACTGGAACTCTGCCTCATCAACACATCTGCCAAGATCAGTCTTTTTAATATTAGGAAAAGAGCAGTCTATTTACAGAGTACAGAGATCTTGGGCTTTCTGAGAGCAAATCTTGCCATTCTGAGATGAATGACCACAAATGAACAGGGAGTGCAGCAAACACAGAACTGTTGTGAGTACATTACATCTTCGATGCTCATGGAATTTGACATAGCCACTCAAATCAGTGTAAATGAGAGAAGACCCTTTGTGTTGGGAGTTTTACTTTGCCCTTAGGACACGAATCCGACATTTTTTCTTTCACTTTTTGACTAAGAGGAGTTCTGAATTTTCTACATTCAGTCATCAGTGCAGCTCAGATGACTCTGCTATCCAAAATTCTGTCTTTCGAAATAGAAAACCTTAGTTTGTTAATCTCCATTTAAATTGAGTTCACTCATGATCACCCCATTTAAGGTTATTTTCTGCAATCAGCTTTCCATTTCTATCCTTGCCAATTACCAAAACTTCATCTAAAAATAGCACAGAATCATCTCTTGCTGACTCAGGAGGTGTTTGGTGGTCTGTTTACTACTGCATCCTGAAATACCTGCACTTTAAAATTGTACTTAGCATTGATTAGTCAGTCTGTAGTATTTGTCCCATTTTTGTTACTTCTACATTTCATTTTCTGGTGCATACAAGCTTTGACATTCGTGTTATAATTAAGCTATTCAGGATTAAATTTTGTATTTTTTCTTTAAAATTATGTGTGAAAGCAAGGTTTGATGGCTCATGCTTATTAGCAACTATAATTTCTGTGTGATTTTAGCCTCTCTGTCCTTGGATAGATTTGGAGATTCCGAATTTTATCTCTAAATGTCTTGGTGCTGTATTTAATCATGAAAAAGATATCCTCAGAAATATTCAAGCCCAGCAAAAATCCAATGTTTGCTGATGTTAACTAATTAAAACCAAATCCTAGAGACATTGATTATATTTCTGTTTCTTTAGTATCTGCTTTTCCATCTTATAATGATATTTCATTTTTCTGTTTCATTTACACCACATACAAACATCTCAGATGTTTCCCACTGTCCAACCAGCTTCAGTCCTCCAGCTCACTGATACTCCCATCTTCACTGCTGATTACCTCTTTACCTGTTATTTTTCTTTTGTATACTAATGCCAGATGGAGATTTACCTGGCTTTCTTTCCTGACCTTCTCCCACTACTACTTTGTTTCTTTTTTGTCATTTAAACCTTATTAAATGCTATTTAGATGGCTGATTTCTTTTTTTTATTTGCCACTCGGCATTTGTGCCGAGGTGTGTTTGTTGGCATTTCAGATGGAGACCTGGACTCTTGGGACAAGCATTTTTTTAATGAGCAGCCTGTTTGATTAGATGGTAAGCACATAGTGAAAATCAATCACTTAAATGCATTTACAGCTCAATCTTGCTAAGAGTACTTTTCATTTGCTCCAGGCACAATCAACTTTTTATTCCCCATTCCAACCGATTCCAACCAGTTCCATCCAGTTCTAACCAGATGTCACTGGCTCAAAAAACAGATAAAACCAGACTGAGCAGGATCAAACTGGATCAGACAGGATATAACCAGATCCCACCAGTTCAAGTCTGATCCAACAGGTTCGAAATTGATCCAACCAGTTCTGAACTGGTTAAAATTGAATCCAATCACAGCCAAACCAGATAAAACCAATCAAACCAGTTCCAAACTGAATTTGACTGCTTCATCTGGTTCAAACTATATCCAACAGGTTTAAAGGCTGAAATCCTGATTTTTAGAGCCTAAATCTGGGGATGGAGGGGAAATGGGGTATGTTTGAGGGATTTGGGGCAAATTTTAGTGAGTTTAGGCTATTTGGGAGGCTTTTCATGGGATTTTGAGATATTTGAGGGCATTTGGGGAGTTGGTTGAAAATTTCAAAATTTAAGGGAACCATGTGTAGATTTGTTGTGAATTTGGGGACATCTTAAGTGAACTTGTGGAGAGTTTTTCAGGAATGCTCACATATTTTGAATGAATTTGGGGCTATTTTTTGCAGACCTGGGTAAATTTTGCATCATTTTTGTTGATTTTAGATGGATTTGGTGGTAGGTTGAGTGGATTTTGATGGAATTTGGGATTTTGTAGGATTTTGGAGTGAAATGGGGATTTTTTATGTGAATTTGGAGACATTTAAGATAGATTTGGGGGGATAAATGTGATTCTTCAAGTACTTTGAGTNTTCTAAATTTAAGAGAACCATGTGTAGATTTGTTGTGAATTTGGGGACATCTTAAGTGAACTTGTGGAGAGTTTTTCAGGAATGCTCACATATTTTGAATGAATTTGGGGCTATTTTTTGCAGACCTGGGTAAATTTTGCATCATTTTTGTTGATTTTAGATGGATTTGGTGGTAGGTTGAGTGGATTTGGATGGAATTCAGAATTTTGTAGGATTTTGAAGTAAAATGGGGATTTTTTTATGTGAATTTGGAGATATTTAAGATAGGTTTGGGGGATAAGTGTGATTCTTCAAGTACTTTGAGTACATTTGGGGTGATTTAGGGATAATTTGGTGGGATTTTGAGTGGAATTTGAAAGAATTTTGTGGGATTCTTGGGATATTTTTGCGAGAATTTATGTGAATTCACATGGATGTTGTGATATTTTTGATGTATTCTTGCCTATATGGGGGCATTTTTGTGGGAATTTACAGTATTTTTGTGGAATTTTGTTATGTTTGATGGAAAATATGGAAATTTGGGGATATATTAGGATGTTTTGGTGTGGATTTGCATGGATTTGGTGGCATTTGTGCTGATTTTTGGGATATTTTGATGGGATTTTGAGGACTTTTTGGCTATTTTTATGGGATTTTTGAACCATTTTGATGGAATTTTGGCTATTTTGAAGGAATTTTCTAGAATTTTGTGAACTGTAGCCCCCACTGATGCACACCTGGCCTGTACCATCACAGCTAATCCTCTCATTTTTCACTTTACCTCCAATTTACAACAGAAAATGGATACAGCTGCAATTAGAAAGTGAAGCAAGTTGTGCTTATCTCAGATGGAGCTGGGGCTTCCAGAAGATGTTCCCCCCCTTCTATTGGAACTGAAGAGCAGCAAAGCCCTGTAGTGGTTCAACAGCTTTGGAAACCCCATCCTTTCACCCGGGGTGAGGTTAGAAACACAAGGAATGCCAAAGGATGCTTTTTCTCCCGGGGCTGTCAGCCACAGTATCCTGGCTTTTCCATTCTCCTGCCAGAATTACAGTCCCTGGGTTGTGCCCAGTGGGAGGAAATTTAATAAAATCCAAATCCTTGCTAGCAATATAGAAAGATCAGTGAGGTAAAGCTGCTGGATGAAGAGATAGCTCTCCAGCCACTGAGCATGTCCTGTTCAGAGTATACCCCACACTGGGAAGGGGGAGTAGGTTTGGAAATGTGGGAACAGCAAACCTGTCCTTACAGATCCCATCACAGGGTAGACAGCAAGCCATGCTGAAATGCTGAGCTGACCTTTTAAAACATGAATTTTTCTCTATCTCCAGCTTTCCAATCCCAGCTACAGCCAGAAATGGACATTCATCATCATTTACCATCAATACTGCAGGACGGGAAGCAGAAAGCACTCCTGGTCCCATCTCCATTTCCATTTGTCATGATGGAAATAACAGGAAAGCAGAGCTGGCCATGACAATCCAGCCTCTTCCTAAAAGTGTGCATCACTGGCAGTGATTTACAGCTGCTGGATCAAAGGCAAGAGAGAATGGCTGCTGCTTTCCTGAGCTTCCTGAGAAAATGTCAGGTAAATCTATGGATGGGACCTGCCACAGGGCATCCTCACCCTGCAGCACAGAGCCCACCATGGCACCCGTGGAGAGGGATCCCCCAGGACCCTCGTTGGGGGCTGCTGGAGAGTGCAGCAATGAGCATCTGCTCCCTGGGATGGGGGAGGTTAATTACTGTGATCAAAAATATCCAGGGGGAAAACACTGCACCAGATATTACCAATTAACCCATGAATCTAAACATGACAATTGATGCAATTAATACAATCCTGCACTCACACTAATTACCAGTCTGTGGAAGGAGGCTGGGAAGGAGGGAGGCGGGAGGAGAAGATCCCAGGCCCAGCTAGGGTTGCTGGAGGTCCCACTTGGAGTCATGCCAACATAAAAGTGTCAGGTGACCAGAGGGTTTAGGGAATCTCTTGCATTCAAACCATGCCAGAGTGTTCAGGCCCTTCCACAAAACTTGTTAAATCTTCAGCAAACCAAACCTGCTCATGGTGGCACCGTGGTGTGTCCCCAGCCAGGTGTGGATGAGCTGCTCTGCAGCATGGCCATCACACAGGATTGAGACTGGGACAAGAGCCTCATCCCCAGCCTCATCCCCCTCAGTTCAGGGGCCTGCCAACCCCATCATAACCATGCCAAGGGGGCTGGGGGAGGTATAAAGAGAAAAATGACAGAGGAATTTAAATCACAAAGGTTTGTTGGTAGCTGTAGCTGAGCTTGGTCAAAGCACTATAGTCAGACATAGTATGAGAGTAGTGTGTCCAGACAGAACATTCAAACAGCAAGGCTGAATATTTACTTTGTGCTTAGTGTTAAGGATAAATGAGTTCTCTGCTGTCAGCCTGTCTGGTGTTATGAAATCAAATCAGTGTCCAGTATTCCCAATGTGCCAAAATACAGAATGATTTTCAAACACTCTCACATACACAGATTCTATTCTTTACTTTCCTGCTTCTATTGACTAGTTTATTAGTCTGGGACAGGAGATTACATACCAGTAATAGTACATACAGCCTAGTAAAAATAGACTTAATCCATAAACAGACCTCTGTTCTGGAGCTCCTGATTTGAAGGCATGTATGTGTATGTATTCTTACTGTAGGTAAGCAAGGCTCATGTGGCTTCATTTTATAATGTTCATATGTCTGTACATATGAATATATTAAAAATATTGTTATGTAAAATGTTTTCTCCTCTAATTTCCTTCTACAACAGGGTGACTAACTTAGTGGATGATAGGAAGGCTGTGGATGTTGTCTACCTGGACCTTAGTAAAGCCTTTGACATTGTTTCCCACAGATTTTTCCTATTCACAGACCTATGCACATCTTTACCATAGCTTTTTGTTTTGGGAGATGACACCATGCCTGGGAAATTAGATCCAGGATCTTCTACCAGCTATCATAGATAAAAAACCCCAAACAAGCTAACCAACCAACAACCAAACAAACAAAATCCCACAAAAACCACCTTAAAGATATAGACTGAATTTCAGAATTTTTCCTATATAAACCTGTTTGCTTCCTTCACCCTAAATTCTGGAGCATCTTTCCAAAACAGTTTTGTGAACCCATATGTTCTGATAAAGACTGTCACACCAGCTCAACTGCCTTATCAGACACCAGATTCTACACTGGAAGTGTGAATGCCCCACTGAAAAGGAAAAAACTGACAGATTGGGAAGATTCAGAAATAAAACAGGAAGACACAGGAAGGTGAGCTTCTTAAATTTTGCTACTCACAAAACTACTTATCTTTCTTGCTTGCAGATTTAAGGACATATGACTGAGCTGTCACAGTGGCGCAGAGGAGGCATCATGAACCATGAATTGTGCTGTCTCATTTAGTCAAGTATCTCAGCTCTCCAGTGCTTCCAAGCAACCAAAGCCTCCAAACAAAACAAGTTGCTTTTGTTCTTTTGGTTTTGATTTAACTCAGAAAATGTGACTTCATGTTCATTTGTACTGAATAGAAACAAAGGACAGTGCACTTCTCTGTTTTAAAACTTCAAAACATGCTTATGAAATGAGACTTGCTTACAGTAATATTTCTAAACACAGGAATATTTTAAGTTGCATTGGATTTGGAGCTATGTCTTCTGCACTCCTCTTGAAACAGGTTGATTTGGTCCCCAGGTAAAAAATCTCCAGAGGTTTTATTTAATGATACTTCGGCAAGGTATTTTTCTAGTTTGTGATTGAGACTTCCAAAACCGGTGAAATATTTTTTTGTCTGTATTTAATACCCCTCAACCACTATGTCACCCAATAATTTATTCAACTGTCCTTTGAATTCAACTGAACCTTAAGCACCCATAGCACCCTGGTAAAAGATGCTGCAGTGCTTGCCCACATTGTACGAGCACTATCTCCCTTTTCACTGTTTTGAATCAGTCACCTCCCAAGTTTCTTTGTTGTCTCCCCATCCTTGTACTACAAGGGACCAGTCTCTAGTAATCCAATCCACGGAGCCACTGTGGTAATGCTCTATTCCTACTGACTTTTCCAAAATAATTTCATTCTATTTTGTAACATGTACCACTGTTCATGGTAATATACTGATTTTTTCTCTCTCTTCGCCTCCGTTAGTAAGCCCCGCTCTGAGCAAGGTTATATGACACAGAAAAAGGAGTTGGCTTTGAAGCTCCTTTGGTGCTGTATTTTGAGTGGTAATTCACTTTTCTATGTTAAAGGTAATCATGTGTTGCTATTAGATGCATTCTTGCATATATATATATATATACACATATGTAAAAGCATACTTCTATAGGGACTTTGTCCACAACAGGCTAAATAGGTTGTGTCTCCATTTAGTTTTATAGGGAGGTGTAACAGTTGTGTGGTTTTAAGGCAAATACCGTGATTATCTCCTTGTGTTGCATTTGGGTTCACTTTTCAGAAAGTTTTCATGTATCATTTTATAAGAATTTAATCAAGTTTCTTGATAATTTCATTCTTTTAATTATTTTTTTTTTACTGCTTATTTGAAACTATAATGTATTCTTACTTATCTCATATAAGTAATTATACTTATACTATAGATGGTGAGATAGTAATTTTCCATTGTCTGTTTTGTTTCAAATGTTATTTCCCCCAGTTGCAGAACACTGTAATTTCACTGCTTTGGTGATTATTAGATTAGTTTGCAGGAAAAAGTGTCTGTATTAGAAAAAAAAAAATACTACAGAAAGCTAAATTAATGGATTACAATGTTATCAGTGAAAAAATATTAACAAGATCTAACTCAAATACACAGAAATCTCAGAGGGATAAATGATGCACCTTTCATTGATTCTTTTACTGTACCTCTGTTATTTCTGAAAATATAAATGGCTAACCATTTAAAAATAAAGTACAAATTTGAGATAAAGGCACTGAAGGAAAGGACATATACATGGAACTTAGTCCTTAGCTATAAAGGCAAAATTCTTCATTGGTCATCTCGCTTGTCATTCTTTGTCAAAAAATTGTTTTGCCAGTGAATAGTGTCTTAGTGTCCCTGATTTGTCCTTACAAGTGATCATTGCTGTGATGATGCACAAGTACATAACCTATTTATTGCTGAAATCATCTGCCTGAAGTGTTCCAAGGCTCTACAAAAATCTCTGTAGGAAGAAGTTTGTTATTAGCGACCTCTTAGAAGTGGCCATGTTTGTTACAGCTGGACTTGGTGTAACTTTTGGCCAGGAGGGTTGTTGGTTTGGCAGAGGGGCTCTCTGAGCCCCTTTGGAAGTTGTTTCCTTGTGCTCTGCTGTTTTGCAGATCTCCCTCATTTGCAAGTAACGCTCAAGATACAATGTAGGTTCAAGGACTGTTCATTCATTAACCTCTGTTTAGAGGTTATCTCTGGAAATAAAGTCATGTGGATTCTTCTGGAGCTGATTACAGATTTCTGCTGATGCTTTTGTTTACAGTAATTTTGAGCCTAACTACAGATAAGAAGAATAATTACTGTATTGTAGTTTAAAAATTAACAAAATAAGAAAAAAAACAACTTTTGAGGGTTTTGTAAAATAAGTTCAATTTCCTGGGGGTTTCCAGTTTGGAGATTCATCTAAACTGTATGTGTTGATATATAATACACAGTTCTCACTATGGGAAAAAAGCAGAAAAATATTACTACTTTTGATTTTTTTAAACCTTTTTTTTTTCCAGGAACAATTTGCAATTTTGGCACTTTCACAGTTTAATTCCTTTCTTCTGTGTTTAACATTTTACCCCCCTGGTATTTTCAGCTATTCTTGATTTTGTATAAGCACAACATAAGTCTATCGTAAATCAATGTGTTTATGTAGAAAATAAATAATAGCATTTTATCCTACATGAAAGGTAAGGAAAACACAAAGCAACAACAGCTGAAGATGTGTGTTCTTTCAACAAATTCTTTGTTGCAACTTCATTAAATGCAGTCAACTATCAAAAGGAAAATAGCATGAACTTTTATAAAGAGCTTTAACAAAATCCTCAGAAGACAAGAAACAGCAAATGAAGAAACTGAAATCCAATAAGTGAGCATTTGGCTTACAAATTAGTTATTCCAAGATGAAAGGCTAAACACATTAAGTAAAAACTATGGTGGTCAGGAATATAAAATACCAGAAGGAGTCTTAGGCATCCGACAGTTTGGAGTATGAGCCATAAATCTTTATAAGTCTTTACACTCACATCATGTGAGGGACAAACTCTAGGCCCAGAGCCTATTCCCTCTTCTCTGTCTGTTCTGAGGGAGTGAAGTTACTGGGATTTTTAATGAAATCCACAGTGATTTCTTAAGGACCCTCTTAGCCACTGGGATGGCCATTCCACTCCCAACATGTTCATCCATGTACTTTTCCATGGATTCCCCCAGCCTCCCACACCTGCCCTGCTACTTTAAGGCCAGCACCTTGCCCACTTGCAGAAAAACATGATGGAGCATGTCAGGAAAGAGTGGAAGGCAAAGCTTTTCCAATTTTATAATGCATGTTTCAGCTGCTGCCATCACTAGTAGTTTGCTGGCGCTTTTTTTGTGTTAGCTGTAAGGTTCAGTTCAAAACTGAGCCTTAGCTAGTTCCAAAAATTGTGACTCATTTGCCTTCCAGGACCAGTCAAGAACAAAGTTGTGGAAGATGAATACAAGTACAGAAGGGGTTGGGAGAGAGAAAGAGGAAATCAGAGGTTTGTACAGGAGAGGGAAGAGGAGTGGATATAACCTCCTGCTTCAGTAAACACTCTGGCTCTGCCCTGGGGTTGAATTTGAGAATGAGGTTTAAAATTTAGGATCTGTTAAAGCATTTTAAAGCAAATGACTGAGTGAGATCAAATTTATAACCCATCCTTTCTACTGGAATAAGTTTATGCATTTTTGATTTCTTGCAGCTGAAGAAGAAAGTCCTAAGGGTAAAAATTTAAGCTTCAGAAATATGCAGGGTTTAATAGTTGCAATAATAAGCCTTTTTCCTGAAGGATCTGAAATAGATGCATTTAACTTACTGGAAAGTAATTGCTGCCTTCAATTATGTAACAAACACCCTTTTTATTTAGCTCATGCAGTATTTTTGCTTGATTTTTTTTTTTCAGTATTAATAGCTACAGAGTGGAAAGGATTTGTAAGAAATGCAGTTTGTTTTTGAAAACTTGAGGAATAGCAAATAATCTATTACTGGAGCAAATTCTTCTGTCCTGAAAACATAGGGAAAATATCAAAACTATTTACTAGCAGAAGAAAGTGTTCCCTTTTTGCAAGATTTTTAGCTTTCTCTTAGAAGATCAGGCTTCTTCCATACTAAATACTTTGGCTTTCTTTAAGAAGGGTGGAAAAGTTTGTTATATGTTTGCTGTCTCCTGCTCTTCTGTTTGCAATAAAGCTTCACTAATGAGCACCAATGTTCTCCATCCAGAGCTGCTAATGAGTCCTTCAATGCGTGGTGGCTGAAAGTCCGTCCTTCAGAAACAGAGCCCATAAAGTGTTACTTGTAGCAAGACTATACCCAAAGGGAAAGTAAATAAAGGTCTGTGTTTTATCTTCAGCCTGCGAACATGGCAGTGTTTGATTAATGCACGTGGTAAATCTGAGGCTGAAACTGAGGGAATGGCTGGTGTCAATATGAAAACAAAAGCATGGTTTTATGAATTGAAGGTACTACTCTCATCTACCAAGAGTTTTGCAGCATAGTAGGATGGCAACGAGATGAGAAAGGATAATTTGGGTTATATTTTCAGTCTCTACACCTGGACTAGTTTAATCTAATATCTTTCTTTTCAGTGCAGAAGTATCTAGTCCTGATTTAAAAATGTATCATCATCTTTTCTTAGTCACCTGACAAAAATATTTGGGCTTAAATGTGATCTAGGGAATTTAAAAACAAAAACAGAAGCCCTGGTTATTTTTATTTTTGTTTATGGCCCTATAGGCTGTATATGCAGTGAATAAATCAAAAGCTGTACAGCTAAACTACAAATTTTAAAGTGAGATTTAGTATACTACCTTTTAAAAAATATATCATGCTATTTAATTGGGTGGTTCTGTATGTTCTCTGGTTCTTAAAAAAGGAGATTAATCAGATTGTTTCTTGTGTTAAATATGTCCTTAACTGGTTGCTATGACAATTGTCTTCCATTTTCTTCCTTCCTTGTAGGTTTATCTCTTTATGATTCTATAGAGGGAGTTTGCCAAGGTAACAATTAAGAAGTTTCTCCTATTTTTTTCCCCTACTTCAAAGACTTTGTATTTTGAAAAAGAAAGTAAAAATGTTGTATTCAAAGCTTTAATTTCCAGTGTGTCTATTCCAATTCTGCTTTTTCAGCTTTAATGAAATATACAGGATTTAGTCTTAACAATGACATATGCAATAATTCTTCACTTAAGAGAAACTAAATGTTTTTGTTGTCATCAATTAAACCTTTAATGACTACAAAAAATATTTTTTTATAAGAATTTGCTGTAGAAAATACCACATATACATAGCCCACAGTGCCTGTGCAGGATAGTTTAAGTGACTATCTTATACAGCTGCCCAGCAGAATTTTCAGTGATGTGATTATGCAGAGAATCTTGCAGAAATCTATTTTTAAAAAGTGTTTGACAAAAAGAACATTGTAGCTGGAAGGAAGAATAAGGCCTGGCTTTGCTAAGCCAGATTTACTTGTTCCTTGTTCTCAAATGTTGGAAGTGTGGATGCATTAAAATTTAAAGTTTTAATTTGATTTCTCTGACAGCTCTTGAAACAATTTACCTAAATAATTTTGTAGGCATCTTTTTGAAACTTTTAAGAGAAGGGTAAAAGCAAGAAGAGGTTTAACTTGTCCTTTCTTGTGTAAGCAGTGTCAGATTCACAATTCTGAAGTGTGACAAAAAAGGGTTTTTTAACAATTCTGTCACCCTTTCTGTTTATAAATCTCAGTTATGCATTTGTATCATTCTTTTCCTTTTACATTTCACAAGGTCTTTTAATAAAATGCAGAATAAGTTAGATATTCTTTGTTCTGGAAATCTTCTTTACTGTTTTCCTTTGTGATCTTTACCTGACCTTCCCTAGAATCTTCACCTTCAGATTCAACTTCTTCCTGCAGACAGATAAGAATTATTGAAAAAAGAAGTAAATAAATGTCATTAAACATCTAATACAAATGAATTGGGGAGTATGTCTTGTACAGTAAAATATTCTTACATTTATCCTACAAGTTTCAGCCCTGTAGTGTCTGGTTAATTTGCTACCTTTTCTTAAATTCATTTTCATCATTTACCCGAGAAATGTTTAGGATAAGGACATAAGAATAATCATGCTGTGTAATACTTCAGTTCAATGAGGTAACATTTGACACTGGCCATTACATGTGAATTGAAGGGTGTAGGAATTACATTATGTGCAGAATTTCTTCTCAAACTCTGAAAGTTTGTGGATGAAGGACTACTTGTGTCAGAGCCTATTTCTTCTCATATAAGGCGAAAGAATTTTTTCTCTCAAGAATTTAACCTGTAGGAGGCATCTGAATTTTCAGCATTCACGTCCTCCTGTTTCAGTAAGCCCCATGTCTTAATGGACAGAGAATCCTCTCTTTGTTTCACATAATACCTACTTTTCTAGTTCTTCTGTAGGCAGATAGAATACTTTCTTTAGAATTTTATTAATGCCACTCATGATTTTATTGATTGCATCTTCTATTGTTTTAATTTTTTCAAACTCAGCAGTCCTAGATGATTAAATTCCTTTCACATACCTTTTTGCTCCTGCCTGAATCCTTATCTCTTTCAGGTTACTCTTTCTAGGCTGCAGATGATCAGAATTTTACATAATTTCTAATGGTGTGTGTATTACAGATTTATGCAGTTATGCTCTCTTTTCTATTTGTTTGGAGTTTTTTCCCACGTACTGGCAAGCATTCAGTTAAGAGCTGCTATCCCTCCAAGTTCTCATTCCCAAATAGTAATAGGCATCTCAGAATTGAACATTTCATATATCAAACTAGAATTATTTTTGTGTAGGGTTTTGCATTTACCTGTCTTGAATTTCAACTGCTATTATTATTAGCTACTGTCTCATTTGGTTCACTCAGTCTTAATCTGTATGACAGTCCTTAATAATTTCGCACCATCAGCAAATTTTGTCATGGCCTTTTCCCAGATCACTCATGAATATGCTAGAAAACAAAAGAATAGAACCATGTGGACTTCTCCTTTGCTATGAAAACTTCCAATTTACTCTTACATTTTCCTTTCTTTTGAACAATTATTTGTCTATGGAAGAGCCTTTTCTCCTATTTCACAATTGTGTATTTTCCTTTAGAGCCAATGGTGAGAGCTTTTCTGGGAGCCATGATTAGCATTAACAAGACCTTTTTTTATCCATATGCTTTTCACTCTTTCAGAAAATCTAACAATCTGTGAGTCTGGACTTCCCCTTCACAGAGTGTGTTGATTTTTCTTTTCCTGTTTGTGCAGCAGTCCATCTGTTCCTTGGTAATGCTTCTACTCCTTTCCCTGGTAGATTTATCAATTTGAATTTTCATAGATGTCAGATCCTCAAATCCTTTTGATATTTGGCCAAATCCCAGTAACCCAATGGAGATGGGAATGCAAAGAAATTATACAATATTATAAGTGGCAAGGGTCTTTTATTCTTAAAATTATACCTAAAATGATGCCTAAGTATCATAAGAACCTGATAATTTTCTACTGTTCATTAAGTGTATTCAGTCCACAACCTATTCTGTCTGAACTTTGATTTGATTCAGAGCTTCTACTGATAAAGACTAGATTTAGATCCAAATTACAAAATTTTATTAAAAAAATAAAAGCAGAAAAGAAGAGAAATGTATTCTTTCAGCCCTTCCCTTATATTTTGCTAGTTCTGGCCCCCAGACATTCTCCACAGATTTCTGCTTTGATTTGTTTTAGGAAAGGATCTATTGTTTTTGTGATGATGTGAAGGAACCAATAACCTAGGTGCTCTTAAAATGGAGTAGGTTTAATATGATATTTCTTTTTCAATTCACCATTATAAGGAGTTTTTCACTAGCAGTTTGTCTGACAAAAAAAAAGAAAAGATAAAGCTTGCAGATATTGTGTGATTTGTGAGATCATACACATTAGTGCAAAAAAAAGTGAATGTTTCTCTATCTTCATATTCTAGTAGTTAATCTATTTGTGAATGGAGTGTCAACAATGCTGTGGGTCTCCTTCTCAGATATGTTGGAGAATGTTGCATCACAGATGCTCATTTTGTGTTAATATTCACATTTCATTTTTCAGGCCAGGCAATTGTTCTCAGACATTTGAAAAACCCCAGGGAAACTTGTATTCTCTCCTCCCAGTGGAGAAGAATACATTAAGTTTATTTTCAGCATACTTTGGCACACCTTTTGAGTTACACTTCCTTCAAGTCCTGAAACAGTGTCTTGCCAATTTTCCTATGTAACCATGACCTGCAGAAGTTCTCTGGAGTTTAGAATTTGTTCACATAATGGGAGGTTCTTCTCCTACCTTTTCAGCCTGGGTGAGCCCCACAAGGGATCTCCTGTTTGGCACCAAAGCAAAATAACACCAGTGAACCAAGGAGTTGCACATGTTTCCACGAAGAGAGGTCATTTTGCCATGCTGGAAATTACAACACAAGTTCACAGAACCATGACTTAGGTTGGAAAGGACTTTTAAAGATTATTTTAAGATTAGTCCAACCTGCTCTCTTGAGAGTTCAAGTCAAGGAAGAATAGATTTTATTATTTTATTGACACTTTAATATAGAAGGAAAGAATGTATTTTAGGAATATTGTTTCTTGCCTATATCATACAATTGTCTTGTTGTTCTGCTTCAAAGAGAGACTAGATTTTCTCACAGCTGCTTTCTGTAATTGAAAGGCTCAGATTTTAGAGAGCTGTTTTATTTTTCCTTTGCTGTAGTTAAATTACTCAAATTGACACCTTTCAGAATCTATTTCTCTTATTTGAGTGTCCTGTGGTAGTTCTTTGTTTCATGTGTGAACATTAGCCCAGATTTACTGTAGACATTTTAACAAAGAGTAGGAAGCTGTAGCTGTGCCTTTCTAATGTCAAACAATCTCTGTCAGCATGCCTGTTCTTCCTGTATAGATTATTTTAGTTTGTGTTTGGTTTTCTGTGGCGCCACAAGGGATATAACACTATCCCACCTGCAATGTCTAAACCCTTACATAGTCGAGTTTCTCAATGTGCCTGTAGAAAACCAAAACATGCAAATCCCACATTAGAAGGCTAGCACAAATAAGGTTGGTTTCCACAGCACAGCTTTGAACAATTCTAAATATTCCTGTCATGTTGCATTTTACATAACATTGCCATTATACATGGAATTCATTTAGACATCTCAGAGGTGAACATAATGGATGTCATGATGAGGAATTAGAAACCATTAGGAATGCTTGCTGGCCCTAGTGAGATCAGAAATACAAAGAATCAATTAATAGCTCTGCCAGTCAGTCTATCATGCAGATCTCAGTAAGGGAGATAAAGTATTTTTGTCCAGGTAGAAATCACATCTCCTCTGGGATGGCCTGATAAAAATTCTGTTTACATGTTTCTTCTTAAATGAACTGTATGTTTCACATGCTTGCTTTCTCATTATGTTATTAATTAAATAAAAAATCCAAAACCAACAAAATCCTACGAAAAAATAAGGCAAAACCACACACCACTCCTCCTTAAACAATCAAATTTTCTTCTAAAGCAAGGTTTTCCCAGTCTGCATATGGCTTCTGGAGAGTTGGTGGGTTTTTGCTTTTGTTAGGGCTCAGGCTTCTCTTCAGACCTAAGGCCAAGTGGGAAGAAGGAGCAGGACTTCTGTTTTCTATAATTTACTCTGCTAAATCTGGAGTTCTCACGATTTGTGAATCACAGCTCTGTAAATAGGTGGAAATTGTGCTTGCAGGAAAGGCAGCAGTCCTTGCCCCTGGTCTGCTTGCAGGCGAGTGGGATCACAGAGCTGGGAGACAGCTTCCCACAGAGCCAAGCCAGCAGCCAGAAGGTATCAGGAGCCTGTTTTTTCTGGAGAAAATAGGATTCTAGCCCCTGTAGGGAACAGGATATTTAGCTGGGTGCTGAGGTCAGGAGGAGCTGAAAAATGGAAGCAGGTACTTTTTAGAGAGATGAGAGCTCTCAATCACAGCTGACTCCCAGGAGAAGCCCTTCCAAAGCACCTGTATGATGGCACCAATGGCACTATTCCCCAAATGAGTGGTGGGACTGTGAAGTAAAGAACTCCAATTCATCTCCTAGAAAAGGTAGCATCCACATAATGTCTTCCTAAAAACACCCTGTGCTCTTTACTCTGCTTCACATACTGCTTTTTGTTTAAAATGAAAGGCAAGTTAATGATAAGTTATGTGATGTCATAACTTTACATTTCCAAAGCACATGGTGATTTTTTTAGAGATATGGGAACCTCCTCAAAGTATTCCATGCAGATTTTATAAGGAGTTAGGTCTGTAGATGTTGAAGTGACTGTGCTATCCTCCTTCTCTTCCTTTGGCCATGCATAGGTATTTCCACAGCTGAAAAGTATCTTGAAGTGGTATCCAGAAGTTTGACATCTGTAATGATCTCTGGTTCAGGTAGGTTGTCCTTCCAAATCAGGGATTTTCAGCAGGGTGGGATGGTTCTGCAAGTTTTGCCATGGTATTGAAAGCTGTAAGTACTGTAAGCTGAGCTGAGAAGCACAGACTGTCCACAGGATGGATGTTTTATATTTTTTTTGTTTAATCTGATATGCTGAATTGAATGGAGCTCGGAATGGTGCCCTTATAAATCATTCCAAGGCACCTGTTCCCCCAGCTGCTGGCAGGTGACACCTAATGCTTGTACAGTGCTTAGGCTGGTCCCTTCCTGATGCTGCAGGAACTCTGCCTAGTGATGTTCATATCCCTGGTAAGTAATTTTGTCCAATAGAATTTCGTTTTGTTATTAAGCAGGAAGGTACATTTAGCTTTAAGCTGGAAAAAAATCATATTGCCTTGAGTGTACAGATTTTTTTGAGTGGGATTTAAAAAAAAAAAGAGGTCAGTATGCTTTGCAAATATTTGTGCAGTTTATCTATAGAACACTTCATAGCAACCTTTTTGAACTTTATCAATTTTTTTACATTGGATAGTGATTTTCATTTTTGTAATTTAGAAGAATTCATAAACATTCATATCAATCAGTAGGAAAATTCATTTCAATTCCCACTCTTTGGTAAATGATAACCTGCCAGTGTAGGAAAGGGGAATATGTATTTTAATCTTGTTTATCGGCTTTCAAATAATCACCCTGGTAATATTTGAAGGTGACTTGCAAATCTTTATATAATATTACCAGTGGATTCTGTATGTTCTTTTGGTGGTTAATCTTGAAGTTCTATATAAAAGCATCTATAGCTATTCTTCAGCCTTTTACTGAAAACTTTTTTCCTCCTTTTTACTGTAGGTATGAAAGATTGACCTAAATAACTCCTTCATGGGAGACTGCAGAATGTGGGACATGCAGGGCCCATTGCAGCATTTCTTAGGTATTCTAAATTGAATCAAATAAGCCTCAATGACCAAAATAATCAGAGATGCTCACAGCCCAAATAATGAAATGAAAATGAACTATAACAACATGATCAAATGTCTTGCCAAAACCATTATAATAAGAAATACTTTTGCTTTGAATGACATATTTCATTCTAAAATACTTTCACTTAGAATATTCCGGTGGTGAGTATCCTAGATTCCACCTTAAAACTTTCATTTTATCTTTCTCTATGTAGGTTATAGAGTGAACAGCACTTGGATCAGTAGTCTCATTGTGCATAATAATCTGAGGGGGATATTTTCACGACTCATACATGGGTTTTGAGACAATGATTTAAAAAGGGATAGGATTTTTCCTGTGTCCTCTATGGGCAGTTACTATAATTGCCATGAATTTGGCCAGGTGTACCTAAATAATGTTTCAGGCAAAGAAGTAAGAGGAAAGCTTTTTGCACAATAATTTCCTGGGTGAGGTTCAACAAAATGAAAACTCATCAGAAACCCTGCTGGGATTCCATCAGCAAGCATTTATTTGCAGTTGCTGGTACACCTGCTTACACAGTAATAATACACCAGTGAGTTAAGTCACTATGCCAATGCAAATTAGCTTTATTTTGAGTCAAACACTAGATTTTAAAATGTACGGTGAAATGAAAAAAACATCTTCTGTAATGCCACTAGATGCATGCAGGAGACTTATGGGACTCAAAAAAACCCCCCAAAACCTGCACATTTATTCTGGCCTTCTCTATTGCTGCTGTTTTGAATGCTGATATATCCCATAAGAGTACCTAGTCTATTTATAGTATGTATCTGGAACATATGTTTTCCTCCTCTGCTATAACTAGATTTTCTTTAGCCAGAGCCTTGCCATCTGCGATATTTTTTTTTCCAAAGTTAGTCCTGTATTTCAATCTGGGGACAAATAGTCAGAAGTGGCCTTCTCTGTTTATTTAATACTATCTCTCCTTACCCTCAGATGGACAGTGATTTTCCTAAGAGCAGTATGTGCTCTGTGTGCTTGTATGTTCAATGGTGCAATTGTTAATCTTAGGAAGGGATCTAACGTCAACAATTAATTTCTCAGCATTGTGCACTGATTTCTGGTGTTTGAACTCTGACTACTTTAAAAAAAAGTCAGAATAAAATAGGAGCTAATTAAAACATAATAAAAACTTATTTTGTGCACTGGCATTATCAAGGTATCATGGGAGAATCAGCTGCCCAAATCTCACTGAAATTCATCCTCCCTTACAGTCCTTTGAAAATCTCAACCTATGCCAACAAGTACTCAGTGATCACAATGAAGTGGGGGATTTTGAACCTGAATAGAATAGGAAGAATTCAGATGTCAAGCTATGTAACAACAATAGAGATCTAAATTTTATCCTGTATTTCAGTCTTCAGCACATTTCAAATTTATTCCAACATTCTTTTCCCTTAAGTGCCTTTCCTTTGTTTCCAGGAACTAGGCACAGATCTACCCTGGATTCCGCCAGCACAACTATTTCAGTCAGGAGTGTGAAGGCAAAGCTGTGGTGACAGAAGAGCAAGCAAGACACTTGTTCTGGCATCTGAAGGCCCCTGGCATCTTGTGTGAGCACACACGGAGGGTAACAAATGCTCAGGAAGCATCAAGCTCTCACAGAGCTCAGGCAGAGTGAGAAAAGCCCTTTTTGCAGAGGGAGGTGGGTGCTGCTGCATTAGCAGGGCCCTGTCATGCATCCCCACGAGTCTGTGGGATAAAATCATGGAGCTCTGTCATCACCCCCAGATTTTGAACCCCATGTTTTCTGCTCCACAGACACCAGTTCATTCCAGAATGACTCTTGAAGGAATCCAGGTTTGTTCTGGTGGCAGGCTGAGTCACTTTTTGTGAGCACTTGGCTGGATAATACAGATGGAGCTGTCAGGTTTTACCCTCTCTTCTCAAGCTTCCAAAGCCATCCTTGCATACACTATGTTCAGATATTTTATTTTTTTTCTCGTGAAAATATCCTGCATTACTTGTTTAAAAAAATAAAAAAGTACACAGAAATCCCTAAGACAATGAAAAATCCCAAGCTGACCTTTCTTTAGCAGGGGTTTGAACTACCTGATTTCAAGAGGCCCCTTCCAGCCCCAATTATTCTTCCATTCTCTGCCATGCTCTCTCTACCCACGTATAAAGGTGTAAAATAGAACAGTAAAACTGCTTTTCTATCACTCTGGAATGTTTGTTCCATTGATGGCAGGACCAGTGTAGGGTTAGGCACAGTATGGATTTGAGGCAATATAAGCATTGGATGCAGAGTGATACCAGCACTCTGACTTCAGAAGTGCATAGACATTCACTTCCCATTTTCCTTTGTGATGCTCCTCCTGCTGTGACAGCTTGTCACTATTCATTTCTATTTTGTGAAGGTAAAGCTTTCACATGCTAAGGATATTGGTTGTGTACTGCTCTTTTAGTTCTACTAGGAAACCAATTGGCCTCAGTGCTGATTACTCAAATCACAAAATGCCAGATCCAGACCTCAATTTATATTCAAAATCAACCCACAGAGAAATAATTTGTCCATAGCTAAATAAATAGAAGGGTTTGCAGTGTATGTGCAGACAGATTTTTTTTTTTTTGTGGCACGGGGCTGCCTGTGTCATCAGGAAACCAAGTAAACCACAGGGCTGGTTTTTTTTTTGTATTTTGAGCCAGTTTGATTTCATGCTGTTGTCAGAGAGTTCTTGATTTCATGGGAAAACCATTATCATCACCTCATGGCAACAATGCCCTGGAACAGTTTCTTCTTGCTAGGGCTGTAAGCTTCCCTTATTTGACAGACTGTGGTACAGTTTTCCCACTGCACATTAAGATACTAAATACTAAGTACTGACCCAGTGTGGTATCACTTCTAGTCAGTAGGTTGGACCCGGTGTTAAATCTGGCAAGCCAAAATAATAGCTTTTAAGGAACTGGAAATCCTTTGGTTGGGACAAATTCTTCAAGGAAGCAGCTACTTGGCTTTCATCCTGCCTTTCCCCCAAGTGCATCACTCTAGCAACAGGAATATTTTTATCTTAGGAGATACATGATCATAAACATTTTGACAATAAAAGCCAACGTTGTTCAAAAATGCCTTTGACTGTCTTGGTGGTCTCCCTATTAATTTTTCCAGGCTTTTATGTTTCACACTGGAGGTATGCATGCACCATAGAACATGTATCCTTAAAAGGTGAGCTCCTGAGTGTGGTTGTGGCTTCTTTGTGTTGCCTCAGGAAACCTGTTTGGCAAAACCCCTGTATGATGTGTTTCTTTGTTCTTGCTTTTTTGTTGTACACGTTTTCAATATTCATTAAAACTCCATTGCCATAAATGGTAAATAGTTGGTTTAAGTGAAACATTTGTATTCAATTCATTAAATAAATTAGTTTGACAACATAGTGAATTTATCAGCTTTCATTGTATTTGGGGATATTAGCTATAGAAAAACATCAGCACACACATGCTGCTTTTCCACTAATGAATGGACATAAGAACGAGATAGTTGGTGAGATTGGCAGCTTTTTGGATCTAAGCTTTTTGGAGGTAGTCACCAGCTTTTATAAAACAGCCAGCTTGGTGAAAATAATATATAAAAAAAATCTATTTCATGATCATCGATCAAATATGAGTGGAACAGTTCATCCTAGCTTTGTTTGCAAAGAGTAGGGGTGACAGAAAAATTACTACCACAGCTGGAAAGCCAAAGGCAAAATGGACAAAGGTTGAGTGAGCTCCTCCCAAGTAAGAAGCAAAGAGAAAATCTGCTTGGAAATTCTGCATCTCCACTGACTAGAGACATTTTGTTGTAGATGATAAGCTGAGCTGAATCTGTTTACAGTGTAATCCTTTATACAAATCTGATAATGTTCACAAGGAAATTTTACAGGTATGTTTAGGTTAAGATTAGTTATATTTACAATAGCTGTGCTTGCCATGAAACAAGTGTGAGGTCCCTATCTTAATGTATAACACTTGGCTAGAATCAAGGCTTGACAAATCAAACAAAACAGTGGCAAAAAAAAAAAAAAGGCAAAAAAAACAACAACCCCCCGCTGCAACTTCCCACGCAGAAAAAACAGATAGAGCTACCTATGGGTGTGTCTGGACTTTTACCATGCATTGTTATACCTGTATGATCAGAATTTAAGATGTAGGGTAAAATCAAGCCAGGATCACTGTCTTCTGGATGAATGGGGGAAAACTCTTCTCTCACGGAACCCCTACTCTGATCCCAGGGTGGAGACTTGTTGACTGACAGATCACCAGTTCCAAAAATGAGAATTATGGGAAGGATGACTCTTGTAGGTTCATGAGGTGAAGGGCTTCAAAGAGTCAGAGAACAGCAACCAATGTAAACTCTTGCTTTATAACTATGGGGAAATTAGAAATGAGCTCATCCTGATCAAAACATCAGGCACACTTTGTTATTAGGATCTGTAAGGGTCATGGCCACATTAAGAAGCCAGACAAAAAATATCTCTAATCCAACTAATCCAAAAGAAATATTTTCATGCCTCTGAGACAGATCTTGGAAATATGATTTGAGGAATAGGATTTAGCTCTAAATTTGAACTAAAAAGCTCTGTATATTNGAACTAAAAAGCTCTGTATATTTGAAATACTAAGGGGGGGGGGGGGTTATGCTTTCTCTATTTAATGTGCTTTCAAAATAATTTAACGGTAGTATCTGCTCAGCAAATTGTTTGTCTGAAAGAGAATCCAAGGTGTGGATTTTGATGTATTGATGAACAGAACATATAAAAGTCTGGCATGGCTGCTTTGGAAAGGAATGCACATCCACTACAGCAACATTGAATATTTTAAATAGCACATGAGCTAGATGAAGCGAATAGTTCATTTTTAGAATCTTATAGGCAATTAAATATTAAAAAATCCAACAAAACCAAACATACCAACTTAAACTACCATACAGTTCTACTGCACATGTTCTGCTGATAGATGACCTTTGAACAAAATTTAATGACAATATCACTACTGCTAAATTTTACCCTTCTTTCCTTCACAAAAGATTATTTAGCATTAGACAAGAAATAAACAATTGAAATAATTCCTTTGTGTGTGTGAAAGTGCAACAATAAAAGTGATAAATTATCAACAGGGTGACACAAAATAGCTGACATTCAAATATTTTTTTCTGAGATGTTGCATTCTCTTCAGGAATATTGGAAACATATATTTAGAATGAATAAATTCAACAATATCATCCAGAGAAAAACAACCCCTAGGTGATCTGATTTTTTATAAAATATATAAATAGTTTCTGAGAATTAGTTGTAGAAACAATATGTCTTATTCCTCTGTTTCCCCTATGTAATAACATTATGGTCCTGAGGGATGACAAGAAAAAATAGTTTCATTTACTAGGGCTTGAATTTTAGTGGTTTTAAATCTATAATTTTGTAACTATTTTCTATTTGCAATTTTTGTCAAAGACAACCAGAAAATGTATAGTGGTGTTGATTCTATACATCTTTCCATGGTTGTTTGTGTTTTGCTATTCATTCTCAATATTTCCTTCCATAAATAATAGATACTGTAACATTTACATATTGAGATCTGTAGTAAGATTTTCCTGAGCAAGCGATCCAGTCTATGCTTTGAAATAAAAACCTCTGGATAAATATGTTGACAGTGGCTGCAGATACAAGTCTCATCACCCCTTACAAAGACTACAAAACAGCTAACTCTGTATAAAGACCTTACAAGACAGACATTTTCTGCAAGAATTTGGGTGATTTAATTCTTATTTTCTTCAAAGATGCAAGATCAGGTTCTGGGAAGTAATAATCTGAACATTCATTACTATCTCTGCATATACCTATTGTACATCTAAATCCAATGCTTAGGTGTAACAAAACATTTTTAATGTATTGATATTGTTAATCTTATTTTATAAGCCACAGAAGTATTTAGCCTGGAAGGAAGGGAAAGGTGGTTTCAATGTATTTGTCCATCATATGATGTTTGATGGATGTTAGCTTGTATTTACTGAGGAAACTGCATCTACAAAGGCAAGTGATGCCAAGTTTGGAACTTTGAAATAGCAGTAAGAACAGGGAACTGGAATCTTTTTAAACCAGAACAGAAATTTAAATGAACTATTCTGCAATAGATTAAATTGTAATTTTTTGAATTTCCCATTGTATTTTACTGTTTAACAATTCTTTTGTGTTACACACTACTCAGGCACTGAAAAATAGATAATATTTTAAAGAAATTATAATCTATAGTTCATATTATTTTCAAATATTTTTTTTGTGTCAAATAATCAGATATTATTTTTTCAGTGCTTTAGTAGGCATTCAACAAATCCCTGTATGGAGAATATTGTATTGTTTATAGCTATAATACTATTAGATTTTAGTGAAATATTAGCTACGAGTAAGGAGTGGAGGGAACCTCATTTAATATATATATATATATATCCCAGGAATCAGTTTTTATGGTTTTATATATATAAAGAATCCAAGAGAACCTCAGCATAACCTCCACAAAGAAAACTCTTATTGTTACGTTTCATCATTGAGAAATGTTTATGGGTCCCATAAGATTTAACTCACATGTTTAAATAATTTGTGTAACCTTTTGGCCATGTAATTTATTTGATTTATCTGAGATGATTGTAGACAAGAAATTTCACCAGCTCTGCTTTGTTTGAGAGTCTTTTCATAAAGCAGGGGAAAGAAAACAACTATCAAATTATGTCAAGCCTGAAACTATTGTAAGCAGCCCCCACAAAAGTTAGGCGAATTAGGTTTTCTCCTAATTGCATTCATATTATGTGTTAGACCGAAATTCTTGATATGAAGGGACAGAGTGAGGATTGCCTATGAAAATAAAAGCACATCTTCCTTTTAAGTCAAGGAAATTTGCAACAGCACCTACATGAATCCACAAGGGGACCACGGGGAAACTCCTTTGGGAGCCCCTACGTCACGGACAGGCACAGATGCATCCATGTGTTCTCTCAAGTATGGGAACTGCAGTCTGTTTCTCAACATGGTTTTTATTTTTTTTTGCACAATGAGTTCCCAGGTAAGTCTTTTCCCTTTATGTTTAAATTAAATGCTTTGGCATTAGTATCCAGCCCTGTTACAGTTCATTAATATCAATAGTACCCTATACATTTACTAACCAAGCATCCATGCGCCTAGCAAGCTCTTGTATGCAGCCCTGAATACAGTCTGTAAAGTTCCCTTTTGTGCTGGCACCTGAGGTGCCTGAATATTTATTTTGCATATGGCATTGGCTGCAGTACCTCCTGTAGGTACATTTTTTTCTCTTCAGGTGCATATGTACAAAGCAGCAAAGCAGAGAAATTACGCAGGCATGTAACTGCAGTGCTGGCCAAATCTGGCAGTCTCTGTCCTCAACCAGATCCTTGGATGAGTTTTTTACTCACATGAGAGGACAGAAGGCGCTGATTAAAGGATTGCTTAGTACTAATGAAAGGCCTTAAACAGGTTAGAAAGACATCTTCCATAGAGCAGCCCTAAATTTTAACCCTTTCTGTTAAGTCATTGGGGGAGTTTGCACGGTGTATGACTCAGCTTCTCCATTCAAAGGAGCACACACAAACCAAGGGTGGTCTCAGTCACACAGTTCCCTCAGGATTTCCTAATACGTGTAAGAAAAGTGAGGACATGGTAGAAATAAAATAATTTGGATGTGATTATTTTTGAAACTCTGTGCAAAGCAGAAGGAATCTCAGTGAAGTCAGAGGAATAATTTTGATATAAAATAAGTGCGAAGAGGACTGAAGGCAGAACTGTCAAATTAGTTCTCGTTAGTCTCGTAGTGATAAAAGCTCATGACTACTCATTATGCTTTGAAGAAAGACATTCCTAGTGAGTTTATTAGTGCAAAGCAGGTGCTTCAATTTGTGATCTTTCCTCGGCAAACACTTTTTGCTATAAGTCCTGGAGGACTCACAACTGAAAGAATTCATCCCAGTAATAACATACTAATGTACCTGGAAACGATGATCATTTTGGTCTGTTAAGATTTTATGAGGATTAACAGGATAAATGTTTCAAAAGAAGCCAGCAGAGTTCAGCTATGGCAAATCAAATTATTTTACTTCCTTTAAGATGAATTATTACAAATAGGAGAATATTAGGTGGTGGTACCAAAATTGGATGCTTACTTTTGATTTTCTTTTACCCATAAGCACATTTTTTGCCTTGAAAACTGTGTGCTTTTGTACTCTTTGCATTTCCTCCCCATCTTTTAGCAGTCTTTCTTTGGTGGCTCTGCACGTAGTAGAGAGTCCCTACTCTGATGTAGGGCACAGAAGCAGTGAAACTTTCCTACATACAGGACATCTAAATTCTGCAGTGATGCTGTAGGAGGGAATAACTCATGGGGTCATGAACAGCTAGTAAAAATAGAACAAATCTTGACATCCTCTCCTTCTGATTGGCCAGGGCAAAATACCATATAGTTTCAGTACACAGGAGGGAAAGTAAACTTTACTTCAGCTTCACTTAGAGTAGTGCAGATTGCTGTTCCTTGGTCTGCTCAGCTTTACCTTCTTATCTGAATTGTGTCTACACAGATCTACATAGATCTGTTGAAAGTGAAGCCTGGTAACTAAACTATGAGCTCAAACTTGATTCGTCTTTGGTGCATCTGTTTCGTGGTAAGTGTTTTGATGAGTGGGAATGGGAAATGTTAACACCTTGCAAGATGATTTGCTATGTGAGAAAACTCCACTTCACAGCGAGATAAATAGCAACCCATCCAACTTTGCAACTGCCAAAGAAGTCTCCCAATAGCCTGGAGAGCAGAGAGGATAGGTTGAACTCCACAGTGCCTAAAAATAAGGCAGGAGAGCCGATGTTCTGTGACGATGCCTATGGATTACCAAAAGTTTCATTCATGGCCACAAAGCCTTCGAGACTGAAGTGGCTGTAGTTATCTCTTAGAAGAACCTGTCAAAGACACTGAAGTCTATTTATCTTTTACTACATTTTAGGAACATCTTGAATTGTCATATTCCACCTGTTCTCACAACCACAATGTTTTTCACTAATCAAAAACCATCAGATTTGTAGCCTCGAGGCACGATCAAGGTGTCAAACAGAATTTGATTTTTACCACTTTATATTCTTCTGAAGTGCAGATGACTGACTTGGCAGAAATATTTCATACAGAAGCAAATTCTCAGGGCTCCCAGGTACAATAGGTGGTCCTCATCAGAGAATTTGTGCAATACATCTGGAGGTAGCATTGAGGAAGCAAGCCAGAAAGATTGTACATTGCAATCACAATATGTGTTTGATGTGAGAAGACAAGGAGATACAAAGCACATTGAAGATAACAAAGGGCAATTCCATTCAAAATAAAATAGCCTTTATTAATGTTGTTGTGTTTTGATAATCAAAAATATCCTTTAAAGTTGTACAGGTTATGCTTTTTTCAGCGGTCTGTAAATTTTATTTTGAAAATTCAGCAGAGCCTCAACCTCAGTGAGCTCAATAAGCCACCTAACAAAGAGCCAAGAGGTTTTTGGCTTTGACTGTTGGAAAAGTGAGGGGGCCTCTTCTGACAGTCTGTAGAAAATACCTAGGCTATGATACAGGACACAGTGTCTAACTTCTAGGAGTCTTGAAAAAAACCAAAGACAATGTATTTCCTCCAAATTCATTGACTGCAGCTATTTCAAAGCAATTAGACATTCACAAAATTTTCTTTTAAGGTTTTTGACAACTTTCATTATTAAAGCCAATTTTGATGAAAATTACTGTTGTTGAATCTTTTGTGCTTTCTACCTACTTCATAGCTCTCATAAAACCTGCAATTTGAAATTTTGAAAATCCCCTGCAGTTCCCTGTCTGTCACCAGTATGTTTGCAAAAAATAATTTCTGATAACAATGTATTTACTGTAGTTGATTTTACCACTGCCTGTATTCCAATTCACTAATTGTTCCTTTTTCTTGACACCTAATTTCTGGAGGTTAAAATTTCATAGGAAGTGTTATTATCAGTATATTGCATTGTTCTCTTGTTTGATATTTGTTGGTGCCATTTTCTGCCTCTTTTATGAGAATACCAGAGGTGGTATTTTGCTTCAGTTACTTGTTCATTTTTGAGCTACCTAAGTGTTTAATCCTTACAGAAGAAAAAGAAATGTCTTCAAATAGCTTAATTGATAGTATAAGCGTATCTCAATAACCCTTATTCCTGTCCCTAGCATTTTGCCTGAATGTGTATTTTTGGCTATGTTCAGCAATTGAATTCCTGCTTTCATCAGAGTTTTCTAGTACGAAGTGTCTAGATGTTAATGATAGAGCACTACAGGAATCTTTCTTCCAGAAGGTATAGCCCTCAAACAGCTTTGAATCATACATTTTAATCTTTCTGGGTTCAGGTGGTCAGCAGGCTATCTATTTCAGCCCCCACGCTTCATTATCTGAACATTAGAGTAGTGCTGGAAAAAGGTAGACCCCCAATGAATCTTATGAAAATAATATTGTGGTGTTCAAATACATTATACTATTGGTATTAATAGGATAAAAAAAATTAGACAGTACAAAGCATGCAGTGACATTTTTCAATTCACAAAAAGAAGCTTTCTTCAGAATATATCTGAAGGAAAATATGACAGCAGGGAAATAGATCTAAAGAGGGTGTTTTTTAAGCTTGTGAACCAAAGAATGATGGTGAAGAATGTAGAGTCTGGGTTAAAATATATAGGTGAAATAGCTGCATATTTCATATAAACAGAAGAAAAGTCTGCATCAAGGTTGTCAAATGATATGTTTTTATATGGAGATGGTCTTCTAAATGAAATTCCAGCATATTATAGAGGTGCAAAAGAATCAAAAAATAATTGAAGTATTTCTATTTATGAAAGTACCTAGCATTTCACTCTCTTTAAAAAAAGGCTGAAACCCTCTTCACTGGGAGGGATCGTATTGCAACAAAGAAAAAGATTGTCAGAGAAATCAAGTCAGAAAATGGGACTACACAGTATAAAAAGAAATTGATTCAGTTTAGCACAGTACATATAATGCGAAGGAGAGGAAAATATGTATGGTTAATATGGTTTAAGTAATGAGTTTCTGGATATTTGTGTTAGGTAGCAGTACTAGGAAAGGTGGTGTATAATTTTTTCTTCTGGTGGAGGCAGAGTGACTCTGCCCCTCTGTACTGGGAACAGGGTCACTGCTGAAGCTGAGACCTTCCCCATCCAGGGAAAAAGGCCAGTTCTTTAGTATGGGTTTTGACTTTGTAAATCCTACTGTTAAAGGCAACTCATGGAACAAAAAGGCAAAATCTTCAGCATATTAGCAAAACAGCCACTGTTTTGATGGCAGTAGGCAATAGCACCAAGTCCTGTGTACCAGCTTTTTTGTATTCTTCTGTATGACCAAGAGTGATGAAAACGTTTTCCTATAGATTGCTCTAACACAGAAAGGTTTGTGGTTTGATCACTTAAACATGTATTTCTTCACAATGCTTCTCTAACAGTGAAAGCCCTCGTGCTGAAGCCATAGGGACATTTTTGAGAAACATGTAAGCAATATTAAGAGAAGCTAGTTGCTGTCAACAAGAGTTCTGAGAGCAGCACAATGTTCTGTTTGGGTATCTATAACAGGAGATCATGTCTGACTTCAATCAACGAGGAGACTTCACCTAAGCAGCACTTGTCCTTATACCAAATATCTATCAAGCGTTTTCCAAAACCCTTTAATCACTTAGGAGGCAAAAGTATACCTGTAAAATTTCAAAGAAGTTTAGGCAAATTAATAAATAATACTTTTTCAGCTATATGATTTGGTATTAAAACTCTACTTTCCAATTATGAGAGGGGATAATATTTTACTTATTGCAATCCATTCTTGTTTCAATCTCTTGCCTGTTTTTTCTGCTCCATATCCTAGAAGAAAGAGACAAAGAGCACAGAAATTACCAGAAAGAACCCTAAACAAATCCCTAATTTTACTATTCATGCATAGGTACTCTTCTTGAATGGTGCAAATAAGAAAATAATACATGTGATAAAGGGAATATTTTATGACATGCTAATATAACTGATTCAGATAAAGAATTGTACCAAATGGTATAGTTGCTCATATTTTAATATCCTTGGGGAGAGTTTTACCAAAGCAACTTAGTCCACAGAGTTACCACAAAATCAGATTAACACAGTGAGGCCCTGCAAATAAGTTAATACAAGTCCTTTGTACTTCAGAATCTACAGCAAATACACACACTCTTACATACCAGCCACTGACTGGGCTAAAGACTGGACAAAAAAATCATTATTTGCATTAGAAACTTAAAATCTTTTTTTTCTGGATACTTGTTGGGTGGTTACATGGGAATAACTACTAACCTTACTGCTGTGCTGAACTGGGAGAAAAGCAGGAATAGATTTGATCAATATAAGTAATGTTTTGCTGTACTTTGTACGTCACAATAAAGAAGCAGAGAGTTAGAAGACAGGCAGATAAATCTGCCCTGTTTGTGGGTCATAGAGAAGAAAATTCTCATGTAAAAGAGATTTGTTATTGCTGGAGTTGGAGAAAGAGGGCTAGAATAGAAACATAGAAACTGTTAAGAAACAGACTTGGAAATGGTTAAGAAGGAAACTGATCATTTTCCTTCTTGCCATCTAGTTCTGGGGAAATAATTCATTTTGTGAAATTTCTTTTTTTAAAGGGCTAAACTAAATACATTTCACTAAGAAATAGCAAACTGTCATTATTTGTAATTCTTCTCAGCAGTTAAGCTACAATGTCACAAACTTTTTTCAAATTAAAATATGTTGATAAAGCATGGCTTAACAAAGTTCAGTGGTGATATTACTATTACTGTATTGCACAGTCATTTGAAAAAGACGAAAATTCAAAATTAGACAAAGACTAGTGCACTACAATAAAAGGCTACCAATTATACTGGTCACTTACCAAAGTTTTGCTGTTGGTAAAAGGTCTCTGCCTCAAGGAGATCTTTGAGATGCGTCCCAGCCCAAGGGGAGCTCGCTGGTGCAGCCAGCTTAGCAGAGAGAACTCAAAGAAGACTTGATTAGACTGTCATAATTATGGAATAAAGTGCTTGGCTTGTAGTCAGATTACACGGGGTGGGAAAGGTATGCATGAGACTCCTTGTATCCACAAGTTCCTTTGTTCCTTGATCAATGAGTCTGGGAAAAGCCACCCGCTATTTATGTGCTAATTGCATGATCCCTTTCCAAGCTCATCTGCATTGATGCTCCCTGTGTCACTCTGCTCCAGAGAGGGTTTTCAGACAACAGATTGGAACTGGAGAAGTTCTTGGCCTGGTTACAGCTCAGCCCTTTGCCTCCTATGGAGCTTGTACCAAACTGCTCCTAACTTGGTTCAGGAGTTGAGTGTATCCACCACAGAAGTTAATATTTAACTGGTTGAGCCAAAGGCCAGAAGTATCAGTAGGATGGGACACAATTTTCCTTCTGAATAGCATATTCAGACCCAAAAGGTATGGCATGAAATACTATGAACACAAAGGAAGCTGGTCAAAAGTTAGAACACATTGGGCTTTGTTGCTCCTTCTCAAGCATGGTAACAGAAGGAAGGGATAAAAGAGCTTTAACACTGATATTATGCTCTATATGAAGTATGAAGTTCTAACAAAAAATGTTTAGATTTCAGTGACTTGGTAAAAAAATCTTTATTTTGATTTATTCCCAGACAGCTTTCAATCTGTCTATGAACAATGAACCCATAGTATTAAAAAGACACTACACAATGTGTTTTCTTCTTTATAACAGTGTAAAAGAATACAGGAGCATTTGGGGGGAAAAAAAATGAACTTAAGTTTTGAGTGTTTTATCTGGCTCCACTCCAAAACAAATGGAGCACATGGAGGGCAGTTACTCTGGGGTGCTGAGAATATCTGTCAGGCTTAGAGTACTGAATGGTCTTTGTTCATCTCTTAGAAGAAATAGTGCAGAGAGTTTACATAGGGTATGTAGGATATATTTGTATGTTATGTGTGTGTATATTCACTGCTAGTTGTTCCAGGAGCACATTAAAAAGTGAGAAAAGCAGAAGGTGACATTATCTTATTTTACACTGAATGTTTCTAAATTAAGCCAGCATTTCCTGGGGTAAAAATTAGTGGCCATACATTTTTGAAGTTCCCACCTGTTCAGATTCTGTCTGAAGCTGATTGCAAAGCTGTTGCCTACAAAAACAAAAAGTAACATCTGTGGCTTCCACGGTGGAAGGAGAAAAATTTCTATGTTAGCTCAATATTCATGTTTACTGTATCACTGAAGTTAAAAGTTCTATGTCATGGATTCTGAGGCAGCAACAGGTTAGTGGGCTTTAAATTCAGATTATCTACAAGGAAAATGGGACATTGTTCCTGTCACCTCTATGCCTCTTATTTCTTTCCATGACTTTTATAGTTGATTGCAGAGATCCCACAATGAGTCCCACCACTGCTCTTCTGCTGTAGGCCCAAGTCTTACATCCTGATTTTGTTTTCTTTTTCTTGATTTTTTAATTTTCACCTCGGTGTTGTTGGACAAGGCTAATACGCTGAGGCCAGTAAAATGGCGTTGTGCTAGAGTAGCAACTCGTGTGTCAAACATTGCTGTTCCTGCTCAATAAAGTGTAAGTGCTTCACTCTATTTTTTAATGGCTTGTCCATCAGAACGGCCTTATTATTCTTCACGGGTTTTATTTGAGATAGTTTTAAAAATCCAAATATGAGAAAATGTATTCACTCCTTGAACTGCTTTAATGGAAGTAGTGCCTAGGGATGAGAGGACAATAGATCTTCCTGTGTCTGAGTGAGAGTGCTTCTTGGGAGATTCAGAAAGGTGATTTGTCTTTAAAATGATGTTGTTTAAAACTGCTTTGTTTATTTCTTAATTGCAGTAAACCAGAGTTGCTGGCCACATAGAAGTAGCCAGAATCTTAGAAAAATACTCAGGTGCTTGGAATGCGGGATTTACAGGTTTATGGTATGTGCAAAAAGAAAATCTTAGAGCTGTAAAGTAAGCCAGGCACAAACAGCTTCTGTCTACTTTCAAGTGTTTATTTCCTGTTTCCTTCTAACATCTGGCAATGAAATAAATTCTTAAGATTGAAATGCAGCACTGGGGCTTAATTTTTTCACAGTGAATGTAGTTTAAGTGAGTTGCTGTAAATGCATTGGAGTGAACAGCAAGAAACTATAACAATTAACTGCTTACTAGGATGGATCTGCTCCCATACTCTCTCTGCAATAAAGTATCAAGCTTAGAAACCATCTTTTACTGTGGTATTCCCAGGAGGACTCGTTGTGATTTGTTGTTTGGAGTTTTTCGATGTCTGGGTTATTCAGAGGTATTCAGGCCTCCCTTTTTGTTGTTTATTCTTTACTCATTTGTCCCCTGTACTGGACACTGGTGAGGCAGCACCTTGTTTCCCTTGTTTTATTCTGGGCTCCTCGCTACAGGAAATAAAAAAAAAGAGGGATGACATAGAGTTCCAGAGGAGGGAAATGGAGCTGGAGAAGGATCTGGATCCTTCCTGTCAGGATTTGTACCTCACAAATCCTGTGAGGGACAGCTTGAGGAGCTGGTGGGGCTGAGCCTGGAGAAAAGGAACCTCGAGGGGAACCTTATTGTTCCCTACAATGCTGGGAAAGGAGGGTGGAGTCAGGTGGGAATTGGTCTTTTCTCCCAGTAATAGGACAAGAGTGAACCACCTCAGGCTGTGTCAGGGGAGATTTAGGTCAGATTGGTCAGATTTTATGGGACGTTGCTTCATAGAAAGGGTGATAAAGCATTAAGAGTCTGCCCAGGAAAGTGGTAGAGTTGTCTTGGAGGTATCTAAAAGAGGTGTAGATGTGGCACTAGGGGACATGATTTAGTGTTAGACCTGATGATCTTACAGGTCTTTTCCAACCTAAATGATTCTATAATTCCATACTTAAAACATTCATTTTTCAGAGGAATGCCTGATTGATTCCCTGAATATTGAACTTTGTGTCATGTCGGGGTACTCAAAGAAGACTGTAAGATTTCTGAAATACTGATTCAGTTAAAATTCTGATTCTTAAACTCTCAGTTGTTATTTCCTCCTACTCTGAGAAGTAACTTTTGTTTAGTGCTAGAAAAGCAATTGGCTACAGCAGTCAATATCATGGGGTACACACCAGTAGGTGCACTGAATAAGATGTGGTGCAGATGCACCAAAGAGTAAGCAGACCAAATGTTACTGTTAAATAGGTAAAATATTTCCTGTGAAAGAACCAGTCCCATGTCAGTAAAGCACTGGTACATACCAGCTTTGGTGGCCTTCCTTATAAGATATTCTGCATTAAACATGCCATTTTTTGATCAAAGAGAATGTAAAAAACCAAAACAGAAAACTATTTACTTCACCAGCCACCTGCTTCCAAGAAATGTATTCACCATAATAGTTTAGTGTAGTTCCCTCACAATAAAGTATTGTTATACACATTTTTTCTACCTAAAGTGTTAAGTTCCAATTTCAGTTCTGTTGACCTCTCCAATTTTCAATGCTTACTCTTTTATATATTATTGTTATTCTGTAACCTGTAGGGTACAGTTAGTTTTATTCTCCAGATGCCTTATCTCTAGTCATTCCCCAGCCTAACCACTGTACATAAAACTTTTTTCAGACCATTTCCCCTGAGATGTAAAATATTGTTTATAAAAAGGACAGGGGGAGAACACAAGGTCTATCATTGTATAAATAATTTCAGCCATGCCATGGGAAATATTTTTAAAAGGAAGACATACCAATAACTGAATAGATTTGGGGGGAAAAAAGCCTTTCTAATAGGAAGCTTCTAAAGCCTTAAGCCTGAAGTTGAGGGAGCAGTGTTCCTGAAGCCCCATTTAATAGCTAGTCTCATTTCACATGCATGAAATCTACTGTTCATTCACCACCTAATCGCTTTGCTGGATGGAAAAGTCAGGATGCTGATTCCAGCCCCCCTGAAATGAAAGTCACAGAGCCCTCTCTGCGTGTGTGCATCTTGCCCCTGTACTGCCAGCCACGGCTTGTGCAGGCAGGGCTTAAACCAGGCTGTTCAGAGATATCAGATGGAAGCTGACATTTTCCTCTCACACAGGTCTGTGCAAATGCTAAGGCCCGTGGCACAGCACTTCCCAAGCAGGTGCTACAAGGATGCCAGTAGGAGCACATCCCAAAGGCATTTCTGCAGCATGGAATAGCTCACTCAACCTGCTGGAGGTTTCTAAATGAAAGATGAAGATATTCTGTTTTGGACAGCTGTTGCCACGGATTCCTATTTTGGGGTTTGTTCCATTCCATTTTAACCATTTATCAGTATGGTCTGTATCATTTACATAGCTGATGGCTTTGGAAGAAAAAGAAAAACCCCAACTAAATTCTTCCAGTCAGCATCATTTTTCTACTAAAAAAGAATGCTCAGGGAATGATAAATTGCACCTCTTTTTCGCCTACTTCTTAGTTTCCTTTGAGAACAGCAAGTGATTACTATATCAGGGAGATCTAGCTTTAAAGTCACAGTTCCAAAGTGTTTCTGCTAACTCACATATTTTTCTCCAGCTATGTTATTTCAGGTCCGTAGGTAGCTCTGTTTACTAAGTGCAGTGCAGCCCAGTGAAACATTATGATGTACTAAACAAAACTAAACTTTTCTTGTCAAAAGCCTATTTATTCATAGCACTTCCCTAGGATCTGCATTTACAGCTGAGTGTTGTAAGCCATTTTCCATGCAATAACAAAATTTACTAGTGTTTGTTTAGATTTTGTTTGATTTTTTTTTAAATTTGATAGTGGTTTATCATCTCTGGTAGAAGAATTACAAATCCAGCCAGCTAAGCCATATTTTTTCCACCTTAATACTGGTACCCTTTTTCCTGAAGGACACTTAATAGCATTAATTATGCCCATTGTTTACAGAGGAAACAGCAGCGTGACACTTAAAAAGCCCCTTTCCCTTATAGTAAAAGGACAAAGTTCATGCAGTTGATGGAGGAGTCTCTGCATGCAGGTGTGAAACTTCAGTGCAGCTATTGCTCTGTTTTTACAGCTGTTGATCTTTCACACCTCCCAAGCAGGCCATGCTGTGCAGGAATTGATATTAGCAGAAAATAACTGGGCACCGTGATCAAGTATCGCTACCCTCGTAATTCTTCTGCAGCATTTCTGGATGGGGTTTATGTTTTCTTTCCACTTGTTTTAGATTAGGTAGAAAAGGAATTAAATTGGTCTGATTATTTCAAGTGAAAAAAAGTCTTAGTGTCTGCTCCATATGCAGTTATGGTTTGATTGTTGTTTTTGTTACTTGGGATTTTTTTCTCTTCTTAATTTTACTTATTATTATTCCAGTTGTGTAATTTTTGTTTCAAAGAAGATGAAATTCAGGTAATGATCTAAGAATATTTTACTCAAACCTTGATGAAGACACTTGAAAATTCCAGAAGAGAAACCTCTTTGAAATAATTAATTCCAAGTCTTTACATAGCCCTGATGAATATGACAATATGAATATGTGACAACGCTAAGAATGAGATATTAGAAGCTCTGTTGCCTATTTGGTAGAGACTTTTCTCATTAAAATGGCTCATTGCATTTCGGGGTGGTTCTAAGGCCAAAAATAGAGTCTTTAAATAAGCAAAGGGCATTTTCATCAGAAATAGTGATGTCTGATGAGTGAAAAGGGACCAGAAAAAAAACCAAATCTGAAACCACATAATTTTTAAACATGATATTGCATAGAAGGAAAAAAAAGCTGTGAGCATGTTTCCAAACCTGAAAGTGGTACTGAAAGAAAGGGAGGATGGCCCAAAAGCTGCTGTGGAGGCCACAGCCTCTGCAGTCTCTTGGAGAGAATAGACCAGCAACTGGCCCAGACCCTGAGAGGTGACTTCCATCACCTGGGTAAGACCTGACCTGAATATTAGTCCTGGAATTAAAGCTGTTTCTCCAGAAGCTGAGGCTCCTTTCTCATGGCTCTAGCCATTCAAAAGTCATTGCAGAAATGAGGACAGGGGTTATTTTCTGTAATATATTACCAATAATAAACTGCAGTTCATAAGATAGCATAGTAGCATCTCTGGTGTAAATGATTATCAGGCAACTGGGTGCATTCTAAAATTAGACCCTAATGCTGCCAGATCTGATCTCTCTCTGGCTTTAGGATGTTATAAACATAATTCATGGATGCTGTAATTTTCACAGAGGGAAATAGGACACAGCTGTACATCATCACCCTGAACTCTCAGAACACTTAAGCATATACATCCCATTAAAAACACATTTTTCAGCAAATCACAAGAAAAATATTCCCTGAACTTACCTTTCTCTTATAAAATTGAATCAAATTAATAATGTAAGTAGTTCAATTTTTGTGTTATTCCTTGTCCATTTTTTTAAAAGGAAGACTTAATTTTTCTTAGAGTACCCTTAAAGAAAGAAAATTATTATCATAGAAATGATGGAATTTACCTACCCTTTCCAACAGCTAGAAGTCTGGGTTTGATGCTTTCATTGTTATTCATGCCATAATATTTTATGTGGCTTTCTAAACTAGGCAATCTTGGATATGGAAGTATCTCTACCCTAGGGGTGGTGGGCAGGTAGCTGAGGTTGAAATAAAACTTACATCTTTTTCTCTTTCCCTAATGCACACTATTCATGCTTCATGCAACTGTGCTGTTTGACACTTCTCCAGATAAATGCAGTGTCCTGATGATGTGTCATGCTTCATTATGTTAACAAGTTCTGTTCCTTAGAGCTAATCAAAAGGCCAATGGAATTTTCTCACGTCTTTTTACGCATGTTCCTTTGCTGAAGGAAGATCTTTTATATCCCTCTGAAATTGCTATTAAGAGTGATTCTATAAGTGCTGAAGAGCGTGATAGGGTCAGGGCTGTGGGATGCAGCAGGAAGGTGTCCTGGTTCTCCAGTTGTTTACACAGGTGCTCTGCTAATGTGATCCTGTTGTCCCTGGGGGCCTTGTGTCTGCCTTGGGATGAAGCTGGCTTTCAGTTGTGCCACCAAAGGAGAACCCCCCCAGCTGATCTCTGCCACTGTGGCCCGTGCAGGAGGATTGCATGGATGCAGTTCCAGAGCAGAAGTAGTAACACAGTAGAAAAAAAGGACAAAGTAGTACAATTATGCAAATGCTGGTAGACGAATATTATCTTATAGCTTTAGGACCATAAGAATGTATTCAAACATCAAGCTGGTTGTTATTTTGGTGCTTTAGAACATTACAAGTTCCCAGTGAGGAAGTTGGGGTTATATATGTCACTAATGTTTATGCATATACTTTCCTTATTCCACTTTGTATTTACAATGCATGTTTTCCCATGAGTTATTGCTGAAACCAAAATCCACTTTTAATCAGGGATAAAAAATCTAACGATACAATTTTTATGTGAGAAAGGTTAACTTCTGTTCTTCTGAAAGTTAAGAGGTGCTTCATTCTGTATAAATCAAATCTATGTCATCTCAGAAGTCCCATCAGACTTCTGATCTCTTTTCATTTTTTTACCAAAAAGACTAATGAGGTCACCCTCTAGTCTGACATCACTCTTTCCCCTTCCTGCAGGAAGTACAGCAGAAGTACCATTGCTGTGTGAGAGGAATTACCCCTAAATGTAGTTCCTGTGGATGTTGTGAAGGGCAGAAAAATCTTTCTTTGCACCAAAGCCAGAACACCAGAGATTGACAGAATGACTTGGATTGGCAGGGACCTTAGAGACCATTTCGTTCCAACTCCACTGCCATGGACTAAACCAGGCTGTTCAGACCCCCATCTAGCCTAGTGTCTTCAGCATTTCAACCTATCTCAAAATCATTTGTACCAATGAGTACAAATTTCCCTTTTATGAAAGCACTATTTTATTTCTTTTATCTTCCAATTTTTTTTTAATAGGAGGTACTTACATTCTCTGAGCATCTGAGTTAAATCCTCAATTCTACTTGGCCAATGAGTCTAGCTGAGACCTAATCAATCGTTAGCTGAGAATGAGACTGAAAATCTTAATAGCAACAAGTATTTGGAGAGAATTCACCAGTTCAATTTGCAACTCAGTCTCACAGCCTTGCCCCAGACATCAGCCAGGGAGGGATATTTTCTAAGATTCCCTGTTGTTCAACAAACATTAGAAAATAATTTTCTGTCAATCTCAAAAAGAGAAATGGACTTTTTTTCTAAAATGAAACTAAAATACGTATTACCTTTCTAGTTCACTTGTTTAATAACAATAAAACAAGCTACATAAAAAACATGCTGAAAGTTGGAGTTTGTTGTTTCTGCTTCTTCACTACTGAATTTTGTCAAATATCAGAGCTCTGGATATAGTATTTGTCAGCTACCTGCTGCTCCAGAACAGCAGAGGGAGCACAAAACACTTTATTTTCTTTTAATTTCTTGGTGATGGTGAGATTAACTTGAAAATGAAAGTCACAAAGGTTGCTAGATCTTCATCAAGTTATATATTTTTCTAATTTTCCGATCAGAACTGTTGCTGATGATATCTTTCATCTCCCAGAAAATCACATGCAAGTTGCAGGTACTGTTTGTTTTCATCAGGAAATTTGTCTAATCTCTTTATATTGGGTTTGACTTTTATTTTTCAGCTGAACTTTAGATACTACACCATTTTCTCACTACCCAAAGGTCCAAATAAGTGACAAAAGAGTTAGAACTGTGTGCAATTTTCTTCAAAGTAGACTACCTTGGCTGATGTAATTCAGGAGCAAGTCAGCATCACGATCTTGTCAATTCAGTTTTTATATCTCTTCTGTGCTATACAGCTATGTGTGTGTTCTGCAGCTCTTGAAATATCTTCCAGCTTCACTGCCTGAGGCCACAAGTGTGCAGAGCAATTCTGTCTCCCAAAGAATGTCAAACATAATGAAAAAATGAACTTGCAAAAGAGCTGATTTTTGTATGCCTTCCTGCTTGTTTCTTCTGCCTGCTCTTTTTGCTTTCCCCTGTTCTCCTAGGTTTTATTTTCTGCTTTTGGTACTATACCCAAAGCTCCCTCAGGATGAATTGCTTTTGAAAAGCTTCCTCATAATGAGGCTTGTCACACAAATGGAGCCTTGCTGAATGCTCACAATGTGGCACAGGCTGACTCAACCTTTCGATGCTGCTCTCAGAATTAGCATTCTTGTCTAACAATGGTTTTCATCCCTTCTCTTTCTGCTGCCAAAGATTGTGACCTGATATATTCAAGAAATCACACCCACAAAAATGAATGGAAAGTATGAGGATTAAAGTGAAGGTTAACCTCACAGAATAGGAGAACTTTAAAGTCAGGCTGTCTTCCTTATCCGTTGGACCTAAGCATTACAGGAGAAGCAGGAGAGTGAGTGATCTTGAATTCAGTGCCAAAGGTGAATGCAGCTTTCCTCACAGTGGGCAAAGCCTGTGTGCTTTAAGGGTGACTTCAATGAAACTGCTCCGTGGCTGAGGCACACGGGGATGGGCAGAAGTGCTCAGCACGGGCTGAACCACCCGTGCCCCTTCAGACCTCTGAGCACCCGAACCCTGGGGGAGAAAAGGTGTGAGATACCTGCTTTGAACTGGGGGATGCTGGGACAGCACAGGCCAGGCTTGAAAGCCTTTCAGTCAATTCGTTGAAGATGTTAGAAGTAAATAGAATAAAAGAGAGCAGCCCCACTGTTGGAGTTCTGGGAACTGAACGGTTCTTGCTGGAGCTCACTCCCAAATTGCTGGTGCTGAGCAGCCCCAGGCACTGTGTCTGCCCCAGGGTGCAGTGAATCTTAGAGGTTCTGGAGAGATTTTGAGGGCAGTCTTCTGCCCAAAAGGGACATAGTGAAGAAGAAAAAAGAGTAAGAATTTATCTGAAATCCTGAATTTCCATTTTGCTTGTAATCTTAACCTTGTAAAGAGAGGAAAGAGACAAAGGGAGGGCAATGGAAAGGGAAAAGGGAATGGTTATTAAGATTCTAGCTCAGCGTTGCTACTGAAATGTCCAGTATGATGGAAATTTAGATATTCAATTTTTTAAATTTTTTTTTTAAATAATCACAATAACTTTTCTATTTAAACCTTTAGAAATTAGGTGTTACTCCCCATGCTGATCTGGCAAACTTGCTCTTAGACTTTCACAAGTGCTAGGGAAGGCCTAGTAGCCCCACCTCAACTAGGAGTTTCTGATGTGTTATATGGGATATGAGACATCCTCTGCTGTCAGAATAAAAAGTCTGATGGCTACATAAATCTTTTTCATGTCTTGGCTTCATCTGCTTAATATTTTGCAAAAGCAAGCAGTCTAGAGGCAACTGTGTATGGCACACAACATCACATTTCTTCTATGAAGTTTTAATACCAGTTTGCACTGGTGACCTTGCACAATCTTCGAAAACCTCCACTGCTTCACTGATTAAGCTGATGGACTGATGGTTTTCTGCTTTCTATGCAAAAAATGCATAACACCTTGCTTGATTAGAGATACAATTGCACAGAATTATTAGCATTATGGAGAAGAAATTATGAACGTGCAATTTATGATCATCTGGCTCCCAGACTACTGCACTTTATTAAAACAAGAGAGTATTTTGGGGAAGAAAAATAGGATGCAGGAGCAGGGAAGCTGATGATCTCATATTCAATCCCCAGTTTAGACAAAAACAAAGCATGCAAAATTTAGCCCAGAATGATTAACATTCCTGGGGTTATAAACTATACTGAAAACCAAATGCTATGAAGGAAATTATTAGAAAACCTTAATTAAAAGCATCACTACCAGCTCTCCACATAATAAATGCACTTGATCTGAATGAAAGGAAATGAAGTTAATGGTGAATAAACATTTGAAATAAAAGGAAGATTTTACAACCTAGTGCTGGAGAGGTCTTCATCCTTCCCCATGGTCCCTGCAGCCCCATTTCAGCTAGTGGTCGTGGATAATCATGAAACCTCTGAATTGGGGAAAGATATACATATCCACCCTGTCACACAGAGGAAGAAGTAAAGCAGAAATTCCTGTTATCACTGAGTTAGATGAGAAAGAAGAGGGACAGAGGAGGCAGAAAGGCTGGACTCCCTGCCAGCTGGAGGAGGCAGATGAGAGGCTGGGCAGGGAGGGGAGCTGACCTGGCACCCCTGTTTGGGAGGGAGCCAAGCCTGGCTGCAGCGGTGAGCAGGAGCCTGACAGGGAGCAATGGGCAGGTGTAGCCTTAGACAGGTCCAGGCTGGCTGAAGCAGAGGTCAGGCTGAACAAATTTGATTAACTTCTCCTAAGAAGGGACAATGACAGCTGACAGGAGTGCCACAGCAGTCATAATCTCCTTGGACTTCAAGAAGCCTTTTGCCTTGTCATGGCTTCGAAGGCTGGGTTTTAAAACTCGTATTGCTGGCCAGATTTTACTAGTTAAATCAGTATCAGAGTGAATCAGGGATGTTGAAGTCTCATTTAGACTTCATGCTAATCACTTTGGCAGCAACCCTTTAAAATCAAAATTAGTTTTAAAATAGATTTTATACTGCTTGCAGCTGTAAGTACTGCCTATACTTACCTAAACAGAGGAGATTGACATTAGTCAGGAAGATGACCTTGATAGCTTTAATTAATTTTTAATAAAAGATATATAAAACAGATGAAAGCAGCCAGCTCAAGAATTTAGAAGCAAGCCAAGAATTTCATACTTAGGGTTTGAGTCTTGTAGGCACAAGCATCAGAGTAAATTTATTTCTGTGTGTGAAAATCAATGATCTTTGTCATCATAATTAAAACTGTACTTAAAAGTGTGACTGTTTCATTGTGGGATATTTTGCCTGCCCATTTCAGTAAGAGTAGAACCACTGGCAGACAGGAAAAGTCTCAGGCAGCACATAGATTATAAAGGCACAGTGGCATTGTTCTCTTATCAAGGTTTGGGCTGCCCAAGCACATCCTGTGTCAGGATAGCACCTTCACCTGTTCTCATAGAATCATCAAATCACCAAAACACCACTAGAAAGGGAGTGTTGAAGGTCTTTTAGTCAAAATCCCAGCACAAAGCAGGACTATAGCCACTGTGGGATCAGGTCAGCTCTGTCTTGGTCTAGCTGGGCTGTGAAAAACTAATTTGCAGATTTGACAGCCTCCCTGTGTAATGTGCTCCTGTGCTGCATGACCCACACAGCTTTGGTGTTATTGCTTTAGTTTGTTTTGTGTGGGTTTTTTGTTGGTTTTTTTTATTATTTACCTATAATGCTTGATGTCCACAGATCCCTGAAAATTAATTCCAAGGAGGGAAACCTTTCTATAAAACCAAGACTCATCTTCTTCTATTGTTCTCTATCTCAGAAGTATGTTAAGGCTGGATTGCCAGCACTAAACAGAATTTGTTGCCTTTTGTTGATTTCATCCAGCCTATTAATATTGTTGGTGGGCTTTTCTTGGTTGGGTTGGTTTTTCACGTTATTCCTACTTAATTAGTACAGTGCATTGTCTTGGGGCTATTTGAGGATGAAAAACAAGACTTTAATGATAAAATACAGGAAAAAAAGACAAGCTACTCTTGTCAGTGTCAGCAAATAAATAGCATTAATTTGTCTTCATTACTGCCATGCATGGTGTAACACAAGAGCCCAGCAGGTGGGAAGAAATAAAATATCTTTTAACTGTTCCACGAGTACTAAGAATTAAGCTGAAACTCAAACTGTAAGATTTTCTTTGATCAGCAAAGAATTATGACAGTCATTTTGTCTCCAGAAGCTTTCTGACATCTTTCCTTTAGGATACTGAGGGAGTGCAGGATGTCTGACCTGACCTGTTGTCACCAGTTCTCAATGGGAGGTGCCTCACTGCCATTTGTGCCATTGGAGACTCTGCCCTGTCTGCACTGTGGAGTGGGATGCTCATTCCAGCTGGAGTTACATCTCTTCCTTGTTATATTATTTAAAAATATGAAGTTTTAATTAGCACATAGTTATATTTTAGAGTGCTTCCAAATATGTCATATCCTTAAAGGCTTTCAGCAAACGGATGTTTGCTTCCCTCCTCCCCACCTCAAAAATGAGTTATCCAAGCAATCTGTGCCAAGTGTTTTTGAGAATAAAGGTTGAACACACACAAATAGATTATGTGGAAGCGTAAATCAGAACTGTACAATTTACTTCAGTGATTTACATTAACTGAAGATCCGGACTATTAATTATTGGAAACCTACCTTTTTAAAAGCAGTTTTTTAGTCACTGTGACATCTAACCATCTGGCTTCAGTTTCCCTTGGTATGTACTCTCAAGCATGAATACTAGGAAGCTATGTTAAATATGCAGATTACCCAGGCAGCGTGCAGGGGATGGTGATAGACATTTTTTGCACAGCTCATTTCTTTACAAAGTTGTCTTGGTCTAACTTCATATACTAATCATGGATTTGATTTGCTGGTGTCTTTACTATGGCTTCCATTTACAGCTGAAGATTTTAACAGATGGGACAAGGGAAAGAGTATCCTGGCTGTTGTGATCATCTGCCACAGCAGCCAGTCTCACTGTGGAGCAACAGGAGAGATTTTTTATGGAGTGCTTATGAGCTTGACCCCTTTTGACAGTTTATTGCTCTGGTACCTCTCTGTAACACATAGGTGTGATCTGTTTTGGGAAGAATAATGGTTGTTAAAGCACTAGCCCAACGAAGTGCACATCATGGTCTATTTGGAACTCTCTTGCTGGAGAGTACACATGTTGGTGTTGCCTCTCCCAGGCTGTGTGCGCTCACAGAGCACAGCTCTGGCACCACTGGACATCTCATTCCTGGAGAAGATGCTTTGGCCCCCACGGCTGCCACTGCTCCACCTGACAAGGAGGTTGAATCAGCATCCTCACCCTGCAGAGCTGTTATTCCAGAGTGTTATCACCGAGTCAAAAGCAGAAGCTCTGGACCCACAGAGATCTCAGTTACCTCTAACAGGCTGCTTGCCAGGGTCAGCAGAGCTCCTCAGCCCCAGCCTGAGATTCATAACATGCTCTTTCAAAGAGCTCCTACACAGGGACTGTAATTTTCTTTACTGCCACAGAACTGCCTCATTTATAAAGTAAGATCTAGTGTTTGAACACAGAGTTCTGTTCTCCCGAGGATATGATTTTACCCAGCACAATATTTCCTGAGGCAACAAAGTTATTGACTGCAATACTTTATGTTGCTGCAGAAATGAAGCCTCTGTAAAATAACCTTTAATTGTCACACTGCTTTGTCTTTTTTGTATCTTCGGGTATGAATTTAGAAGGGGCTACAGGATACAGAAAAGCTTGAGAAACTTTGCAGCCACTTTCTTTCCACTACTTTCTCCTTTGTTCCAGATGAGATTTTTCCATTCATCAGATGTGGTCCTGGAAAGGGATATGTGCTTCTCCATCTCTACAGTCCCAAGACACTCTCTCCCCTCCCCCTTAGCAGGACTCTTTCCATCTGACATCCCTTGAGCAGAAAATGCCCTAAAGTTTCTCTGCTATCTCAGCTGCAAAGATATCATCACTCTTGTTGCTAAAGCCTGAAGTCAACTCACTTAACTTGAATAGGAGTTGAAGGATGATTTTTAAATGTTGATAATTAAAAATAAAAGAAGGTATCTGCAAAGCTTTCCCTATAACCTCAGTTTTGTAATGTCTGTGATAGCCAGTTAGTCTAACTATCTCATCAAGGCTAATGGTATATAAAGAGCTAATTTCAAGTTCCTTAACACTGTTCTTAGAAAATGCATTTCCTATTACCATTGTAATTTTTCTCTCACCACAGTGTAAAACAATTATCGAGTTTCTGTAACTTCAATTCTTACATATATGTTGCTATTTCAGTGAAATAGATGTATCTCTGTGTGAAGAAAAATACCTTAGATCCTGTTAAGACCCTGTTCACCCCAAAACCTGTGATACTGTTGAAAAATCTCTGGTCTTGATGTGTGCAGCTGAATTTCCAAACTCAGCAGGTGCAGCTAACAAAACCCATCATCAGCCAATTGGAAGTCTGATTTTTGAGGACCATTGAACATTGAACATTTCAGGGAGCTGCAATTACAGAAACAATTGTGTTAAATAACTTTGGACTGATGGTGTGTGAACATCAGCCCTCCCAACTTCCCCTTTCTTATTTTGGTTGGAATCTGACAGTGCACAGGGTTATGTTAGGAATACTTTAGGGAGTGTTGATACGCTTCAGAAATTCTGTCATTTATTCATCTATCTGATTTATGCCTGTGTTTTATGACTCTGTAGTCTGAATAGCCTCATATTTGCAGTTCCATTTGATGTTGAGAAGAAAAAGGGCAGGGTGTGTTTTAATGGAGGTGAAGCATCTCATACTCCCCTCACATAATTCCAATTCCACTTTCAGTCATAGCAGTACAAGTCAGGAGGCACAGCCTGTTTCACATTTCTGTAGTGGTGGACATATTGCAAATATAAGAAGCAGTTCACCTAAGACAAATAACAGACTGTATTAGAAAATCTGCCTTTGTTTATTAACTACGTGAGTTGGTTTTTTTGCATTTTTTTTGGTACAGTGGAAAGTGATAACATTTGTATTGCAGTTAGACCAAGGCTTTCTATTGCTCCTTAGGAATGTGAACAGCATTAAGTTTTTGTTCTGAAACTGATCAGTAGATGACTGATGCCAGTGCATGGGTTGTACTTTCATGTATTGTGCTGACAAGTGTCACAGGAGAGCTCAAGATCACCTCACACAATTATTTGGAGTCTCAACACACGCTGGGAGATGAGCAGATCAAAAGCAACCACCGAGAAAGACTTGGGGGTGCTGGTGGGTGAGAGGCTGGACATGCCCTGGCTGTGTGTGCTGGGAGCCCAGGAACCCCCCGTGTGCTGGGCTGCATCCAGAGCCCTGTGGGCAGCAGGGCAGGGAGGGGATTCTGCCCCTCTGCCCCGCTCTGCTCAGACCCCACCTGCAGGGCTGCATCCAGCTCTGGGGGCCCAGCACAGGAAGGACAGGGACCTGCTGGAGCCAGGCCAGAGGAGGCACCAAGGTGATCAGAGGGATGGAGCAGCTCTGCTGGGAGGAAAGGCTGAGAGAGTTGGGATTGTTCAGGCTGGAAAAGAAACAGTTCTGAGGAGACCTTAGAGCACCTTCCAGTACCTGAAGGGAGCCTACAAGAGAGACAGAGAGTTTACAAGGGCATGTCATGACAGAACAGGAGGAAATTGCTTAAAACTGACAGAGAGTAGACTTAGATTTGCTGTTAGGGAGAAACTCTTCCCTGTGAGGGTGATGAGGCCCTGGCACAAGTTTCCCAGAAAAGTTGTGGCTGCCCTATCCCTGGAAGTGTTCAGGGCCAGGTTGGACTGGACTCTGAGCAACCTGGTCAAATGGAAGGTGTCCCTGCCTATGGCAGGTGGGCTGGAATAAGATGATCTTTAAGCTCCCCTCCAACCTAAAGTATTCCATGATTCTATGACATTTTATACAGGTCTTGTTTTTATCTCTGCTAGCACTCTGGACCAAATGCTGCACACTGAGCCTGGCGTAAGTGTTTGACATATGATGACTCTTCAAATGCCTGTGCAGGGACTCAGTGGTCTCCCTTAAATTCACATATGAGCCTATACACAGTACAACTGAGTGCACCTGAGTGAGGCTGAAAAGCTGCCAGTGGCTGGGTTGTCTTGCCATGCTTACAAGTAACCCATCCCAGTGGTCTACCCAAGCGAAAATATAATGCAAACATTGACTAAGCCCTGCAAGTATCCAGGTGATCCCTGTTTTAGAACTGCAAACTTGCTACCTGCAGTGAGCACAGAAGAGGCTTGAAATATTTGATACATAATAGGGATATTAAACGTAATGATTAAAACCTGCTATGTAAACATAAGGTAATACAGTAGCTTTAACAGGCACTTCTCCAATTCTGCCCAAGTACAGATGGAAATGCAGACTAAATTGTGCAAACCAAACCTCCACAAAATAATACATAAATGGTGATGTATTGTGACAAGGTAGTTAACAAAGTGGAAAGATGAACACCTGTCTCCTGTGTATGGATTGGCAGGTACAACGAAGCCTTGGAGTGCATGAGGGTTTATGGAGAAGTTTGCAGAATATTCACTGTGTAAAACCTCTCCCCAGGCCTATTTCTAAAACTGGACTTTTTCCCACTGTTATTGTAAAAGGATGAAGGATGAACTGATTGAGGAGAACAAGGTAGTTTCTTGTACGCTTGTTTGGCAGTACAGAGAATTTATATGCTGATCACAGACTGGAAATTATTATGATTTAAAGTTAAGATGTCTACAAGTGAGAATTGGAAGGCCTGCAGGGAAAACAGTGAAGGAATGTGAAAAGAGAGGCTGTCATTCTAACAAGAAATAGGTAGCTAAAAAATAAATAAATAAATAAAAATAAAATCTGTTACATTTGGATGTGTTCTACCATCAATTATTAGAAGACCTAAAACCAACATGCGATAAAAAAGGTGTTCTATGTTATTTTTTAAATTATTTTTCCATCTCTGATATTGCAGAAATAAATGCTTATTTAAAAGAGGAAGAGTGATATTTTAAGAAATTGCTTTCAAATATATTTGGAATTATATCCAGACATTTGAATAGAAAACAGAAAATAACCTCTTTCTCCCTTTTTGACAATAGTAATATGTTTTTCATATGTGTGTACAGTAGAAGCGACCTACTAGTGAATCAAAGATTACATTCAAAATCAAGAGTGCCACTTGTGAGGCCTTTGGAGAAGAGGTAGGCAGTGTAACAGAATGTATAATTTGCTGGGCTGAATTTTAGTTCTCATGCTTGAATGTTATTGCATCCTTTGAAAAATTCAAATGAGAAAGGTTTGAAATTAGAGAACTTTTAAGCCCTGCACAAATAACTTAAATAGCGTCCACCACAGATAGTAACTTTGTCACACTTCTGCTTGCCCTTTTCTCTTCAGTTCTCAGTTGCAACATGAGAGAAGGGAGGAGATTTTCTCAGCAACAGGAACACCAGAAAATTCTCTCTGACAATACCAGCACTTCTGCTTTAGTTCATCTTCAGTTCACACTAGAACACCAACGCGAGCTTGGGGAAAACTTTCTACCTCTGCTCACTATGAATAAGATTTCAAAAGTTTGTTGTGCTTAAAGGGATCAAGTGATTGAGTGCACTGGTAACAAAATCAAAAACTTTTCTTAATATATAAGTAGAATAAACTGTGAAATTCATCATCCATTTAAACCCTTCCTTTCTTCTCCCCTATACAGATTTAGATGCATGGCCAACTGAGCTGTATGTGACTGTGCACAGGATTTCCAGTGCTATGCTATAGGTAAAGCCACATGCATATTACTGTTTGGTAAAACCACTGAAATATTTCCAGAGTAGGATTACCCCTGATTCTGAGTGAAAATAGGTGCCTGCAAAGAGCAATGGGGCTTTGAGCAGTACAAACCTATTTGTTTTCAAGTAGGTCATAGATGGATTTTATTTTTTTTTTTATGGTAGGAGTGCACAGGAATATGGACCATCTAGGTGCTAGTTGCTACGGTAACCATAAAATCACATCCTCCAAAACCTTTCTATTTAATTATATACATCACTAGTGGAGTAAATTTCTTCTTTTTTTTTTTTTTTTTTCTCAAAAACTCCAGGTTGAAAAGGAAAAAAAGTATGTTCATTGCAGTTTATGGAGTTTAACCTTTTCTTTGTCACTGATATTGTTGGGAAGAGAATTTTTTCCTTCTTATAGGCATTTTTAGCTGGTGTTCCATCCAGTTTTATTGACATCATAAATTATTGTATTGGGCTGTAGTGCTACACAGTTAAGGGTTAGAGGTTTGTCATTGTTTCTGTGTATTTATTGCCTAATTCTCCAGACTTCTCCTTAATATACATGATTTGTTTCCAACCTCATGCTATTTGGGCTATATTTCACTTGTGGAAATACCTGCATTGGGTTGAAATCCATATCTGCTTGAAGACTACATGAAAAACATTTCTGTGTACAGAAAACTTTACATTTTGCCAATCAAAAGAAAGCCGAGATACTGAAATCAAAACTAAGACTGTGCAATGTTTCAGATGGACTTTCTGAACTGCTTTTGTGCACCACGATGAATGGGCATTAAAAGCCTGCAAACAAGTAATTCAAATGCCTCTTCAGTTTCTAGGGTACATTTTTTTATAAACTAATAATAACTATAGCTAATTTTGATACCTAGGGAAAAAGTTGATTAATATTTAAATTTATTTAATTTCCCTACTTCCATAGATTTTATGACATATCCTTTTAAATGTTAGCAGAAGAGATACATATTTCACTCTCCTGGAAACAGAAATCATAGTTTTTCTACACTTTTTACAATGTATGTAATTTGTAGATTTAATTTTTCTTTTCTCTCTTTCAATATTTTTCTTTACAATATGTTGATTTAAAAAAGTAATGAGGAGTAATCTCTACATAGGTATTAGAAAGTCATGTTTAATTCATATAATTCTTTGTTCTTTATTCTAGTACCGCATTGCCACACCTTAACAAGAAGAATCTTTTCATATAAATATGAATATTTTCATAATTAAAAAGAAAAATTCAGGTCCCACACAAAAAATTTGTTTCATGAAGTCAAACTGCACCTAATTTTTGGGGTTTTCCAGGCAAGAGATCACATGCTAATAATTATGTTTATTAGCAATACTAGTTTCACCAATGCAATCACAATTGCACATTGCAAGTCATTATTAGCATTTTGATAAGTGATAGAATTAGAAAGTTTGTTAGGATGATTCAAAAAGTCAAACTCTCTGAAAGCAATATACAGAATCCCTAAACAGCAGGCACCTCTAGCCAGGTAATGAATAAATAAAATATGTGAACTTTACCAAGTAGTTTACAGCCAATCTGAATAATATGTTTAAGCCTAATTCGTAATATCCTTTCTATTGGAAAAAATAATTCAGTATAAGTATAATGAAAAAAATTCAGGTCAGGAAGTTTAAAGCTAGTGTTAGTAATATAACAAGAAAAATTTATCAAAATTAGTCCCAATGGGTTTATCTTCTGACAGAAATTAGCCTGTTGCTGTGATTAACTGTTTTTTCTTTCTAACGTAAAAGTAAATTATATTAAAAAAATTATAAGTGTTCAGAAATGTCTGCTTGTACAATTTGGTAAGCATTTTATGAATATATGAATTGGTGACAGACAGATGGATGGTTCTAAGCACTTCTCAGTCCAGCATCATGCTTTGAGCTGAAGATGTCAATGGCAGCAGTTGTACATCTATTATGAAATTTGGACAATTTTGGTTTTCATTATTGTCTTACTTCCAAACCAAGGGGTATTCCTGGGTAATTTGTAAAGATGCCTTCTCTCATTGTATGGAATTTATATTATTTTTATCTCCTAAAATGGCTTAACAGCTTGGTGGAGATGTGTCTTTTGAAATATCTGCTGCCCAGTCCACATACAATTGCATTGACACTCATGGTTCAAATTGCATTTTAGGCTGATATCCATAAACAATCCAGTATCTCCATCCTTCCACCACGTTTCTGGGTGCTGAGGTTCAGGGCTAGAGAGAAGGATTACAGAGAAAAGAATCAGCATCACAACCCTGTTTTTGGGAGGAATGTCGATGTAGGTTTCCTTCCTCCTCACATTTGTGTCTGGCTGGAGAAACTTTATGTGTTTTATATGATCTTTGCCCTGCTAAATCTTCACTGGTTCACATTTCCACATTACTGTGTATAGTGCATTTAAGTTTTATGTTGGAGACATGGTCATTATCCTCTTTGTTATCCTTAAAGCTGTCTTTACCCTGCTCCTATGGCTGCATTCCTTTAATTAGGGTTAACCAACCACTGGTGACATGTTTATAGCCCTGTGGCCCCTGGTGTCACCCTGTGCCCATGGTTTCAACGCTCCTGCAATCACTCCCTGTCGGTATTCTTTTTCTCTGTTTAATTCTAAAGTCATAAACAGCTCATTCTGCACTGAGTACCTGCTCACTATTACCCCATACAGCTGTTCACAAGCTGAAACAAAGTAATTGTGTGACCATATGGTCACATAATTATTGCTCCTTCTAACCAAGACTAAATATGTCTCCAACTAGGCCAAAAGAAGTCCAGACAAAGCCTAATGGGTGCTGAGTTGTGTTATTTTCCTAGCACAAAACCTGTTACAAACAACACTATACAGGACAACAAGGCTACAGTCTGCCCTAACCCCAAAGCCCTCACTTCAGGATCCATGCAAGTCTGAATGAAGTGCCTACTTGTTGGTTAGCAGGGAAACATCTATAATACAGAGCACAGAGTCAAGTACCCTGTTTACCTACAGTTGTGAAGTGTGGAATACAGTTAGAAAGAAATAGGATAACAAAAGACGTTGCGCTGGCCACGCTTACCAAGAATTATCTTAAATACTCCAGTTTCTCAGGCTCCTTTGTTAGTTTCTGTTGGTTGTCCCCAGTCTGGCACACTAGAGAGAGCTCTTAGATCTGAATGTTTTCTACTTGAACAGCTAGTGTTGGTTAGAGAGGCCATTTGGAACAGTTTCTTCTTTGGCCCACAATCAAAGGACCTGTTTTGTTTTTTCTGTCTTGTTTACCTACTCATCATTTTCCTGTGTGAGCACAGCGAGACATTATACGGTGCCAAGAGGATTATGTAATCGCTTTCCCCCATCCTCCCTAAGTTTACTTGATTACCATTTTTATTGCATATCTTAATTAGTAGATTCCTAGCTTTAGGCTTCAGGCTGCTTTCCTCTCCTGACAGCCTCTGTCAAACGCATTGATTTAATTTTAAAACTTCTGTAACATGAGACGATTTAATGGTTTTAAATATTTGGTTTGTTACAAGTTTGCATATAGAGTGCTACAATAACACATTGAAAATTATTTGAGAATTTGCTTCTGAGAATGAACAGCTTCTTCCTTTACATTTCATTAGATTTCAGGAAACTCATTTATATGGGCACAAAAATAGAATAAAAATTGTATAATCCTAATGTGAAGAGTTTAGAAACAGCTTTTGTCATTGGGACATTGGAGACATTTTCTTGCAAATATAAAAGGAAAGAGAGGGTAGAGATTGATCCTTTTCTAGCTCATGCTTCTTTGCATGTGCCACTTGAGGAATTGAACCAGTAAGCAGTGTCCAAATAATTCCAAATCTGCAGAAAACAAAGTTGAGGTGAGCATAGTCTCATCTTTTTATTATAGAACTTATCTGTAAAATTATATTGCAGTTACTTCAAGTCATTTTTTCTATGCTGAATGGTGTTTTCTGATCACCGTATTGCAACATATTCTGATTCAAGGCTCTTGAAAAATGTCTTGCTGAATCCTTTGAACATTTTATAAAAAACTTAACTAGCTTTTAACTTAACTAAGTTTGAATTCTACCATGGCAACACTGCTATTAATATAATAGTTTTCATTATTGCATTGTCTCCTTCTTTGTCTCTCAATATTTCATAACTTGGAGGACAGAACAATTTCAAAAGGACTGCATTTCCTGGTTCCTTTTTAAATGTACAGAATTCTTCACACTTGTACTGTTTAGTGAACTAGAAGTTCTTTTCATGTGTTTTCCCTTTCTAAATATAGTTGAGGAAGCATCATTTGCTTCCTACAAAGGCATGGAGCAAAATTATGTGCTGTGATCTGTAGGTGTGTGTGAGAGAAACCCCTTGTGTCTCTTGTTCCTTTCTACGCTACAGATCAGGCAGCCATAAATATATTTACCCCCAAATCACTTTTAAGTAACTTCTCATTGTTAGGCCTTTAAAGGAATTCTGGGATCCTGCATATCTTTGATCCTAGGAACAATTTCTCCTTTGCAATTTTTTCCAGCTTGTTTTACATGTAAAATATCCCACTGGATGGAATGAGACCTAATGTTGCATTGACCAAAATATGAGGTGATGAGTATAATTGGGGCCTTATTTTTAATGTGACTTGGCAGTATGATATCGGAATCATCTACACAGGCCTATACAAGTTATGCAAGAAAACGAGCCTTCTAGCTGGATTTTTACCTGAATTTAATCACACATGTATTGATTCCTTTCTCCTCTCCTCTCCTCTCCTCTCCTCTCCTCTCCTCTCCT
>VZTB01002454.1:634041-683882 GCA_013397245.1 Thryothorus ludovicianus
TCCATCCATCCATCCATCCATCCATCCATCCATCCATCCATCCATCCATCCATCCATCCATCCATCCATCCATCCATCCATCCATCCATCCACACTCCTCCATCCAAGGAAGCTTCTCTCCAGAGCCCAATTCCTGTGTCATGCAGCAGAATGGGCAAGGAATGGGCTTGAATTCACCTGTAGGTTCTGTTATCCATTGAATTTCTGCATCTATCTGGTAAAGGTTGTCAGTTCTACTTTCCCCTTTGGGATATGTTTGTGGTCAGCCCAGTCGCCTATCAGGTCATTTGATCTGCACGTTTATTGTCCTGAGATGTCAGAATTAGGATTTTGGTCCCTCAGTTCATATTTTGAACTGAACTGTTTCCATTTGTTTGGATTCATCCTTGCTGGCCTGTCTAGATATTTTCAACATGTGGCATGAGAAATATAATTCTATGTAGAACCAGAGGGAAGAATATAATGATTGCAAATAATTATAAAAGAACCATTTCCATAAGCTGCAGTTTACTTTGTTAGCTAATTCCATATATCATGATAGATTCAGGAGAGGAAGTATCTGAAGTCTCTTGTTTGAGGATGACTGGGAATCAAAAACACTGCTTTTTATACTGACTTTGGATCATGGAAAGTGCACAATTCCTTTGTGTATGTATTTTTTTTGCTTGAGCTCAGAAAGACATATTCAATAGATTCTGCAGAGGTATTATGTTTGGAAATAATACATTCACATGATTAATAATATCAAACATTAGTTCTATGTAAAAAACACTGAAATAAATTATTAAATGAAATCTCTATATTCTGCATGTAGTTTACGGCAACATTGACTTGCAAAAACTGTTTGGCTATTCAAAGTAAACCTGGCTTTTCAGAGTGCTTAAATATTCAGTATTCACCTGTATCTACTACTTCATCTGAATTCCTTGATTTAACAAATGTAATTTCTGAAAGTTCTTTGTAATAATAATATTGCACACACTAAAACTGATAAAATTATACTGGTAAAAGTAGTGACAGGGTTATAATTCCATGAAAATGCCATGTTTTTCTGTTAAATCATGCAATTAAAATGGATTAAAATGTAATGGACCTCTTAGATTTACTAAATTGGAAAGGAAACCACTGGAAATCTAGCCCTTACCAACTTAAACACAGCTTTTACTGCGGGCTCTGCACACAGTCACAGCACTTCAGGCTGAGAGAAGCTTTCTAATGCACTGCACAATTTTAGTCCCAACAGAGAGTCTAAAAATAAAACTGTCGAAACATCTTAGTGCCTCCCACAAAGTGCTGCAGATATTTTAGTAGCAGGGCTCAGAGTAAAGGCATTCAGGTCTGATCCCTAACCCAGTGATGAAAATTAGATTTCACTTTACTTTGATTACACTTTGTGTTTGAAAGTATGTGGAAATACCAGTACAGCTCATCAGCATTTCTACTGGGAAAGGACAAGGAAGACAGAGAAGGAAGTGAGATGGGAAGGGACAACTACAATTATTGTCTTTGAACAAAGAATTCTGAAGCTGCCTGTAAAAAATCTTTGCTGGAACACTGAGTAAAATTGCGAATTTTGAAAGCAGAGAACAATGATTATATTTTATCTTATCTTATTTCAGAAAGATAAAATATAAAACAGAAAAGTCCATTTAAAGTCATGTGAAATTGAACTAACTATGACATTTCACATTTTTGTTATTAAAATTAGATGGAGACACAAGCAGTACCCTGAACTCCAAGAAATCTGGCTAAGAGGTTTTTAGACACAGATCAGTGAGAACTGGGAATTCATTTCTCCTACAACAGTAAATAATGGATTATTTGGCAAAAAACTCAGGTTGTTTTGAGCCTTGAGAGTAAAAAATGGACGGAAAGAGAAAAGCTTGTATTTGATATCCAGATTAATAATAGAAATATTTAGTACACAAATTCATGACATGTACTGAGACTCTAGTCTGCTCAGCTCATGATAATTTGATGAGAACTGGACCCAAGAAAGTGTGTATGTACCTTGAAGTTCTTTCCTTCAGGAAGAAAGGCAAAACACTTCCTCCTTTTCATTTTCAATTTGTTCTTGCACCAGTGAAAAGTTCTTTGATTAAGAGAAAGAAGAGAAAACAAGTCTGGGTTTACTATAGCAAGCAAATAGCAAGAGGAACTTTCTCTTAACAGAATTCATGAGGATGAAAGGGACCATCCCTTCTCTTTGTCCTTTAACCCAGCAGGATTATCCATGGGGCAGTATGTGACCACCTGTCCATAGGTATATTTAAGAACACTTCAGGGAATTCATTCCACAGGTCTAGAAAAGAAAATAAATAACTGTGACAGTATTACAAAGGCTAATAATCCTTCACACTTAAAGTGGTACACTTAAAAGTAAATTGTCTTCTTATTATTTGACAAAAGTGATAGATTACTGGGTGCTACTACATCTTAAAAAGAGCATCACATTTTATCTCCAGTCCTTAGTGAGATATATTAGAAAAAAGAGTCATGGTAAGAACTTCAGAAATTAGAACATGTCTATTCCTGCAAACATAATTTTCCATAGGATAGACTGGCAAACCTCTCTGGACTCACTGATCTTGCCAGTTAAAAAATTATCGTAATAGTCTGAATGTCTGTATCCCAGTTTTTAAATTTATTATTAATTAAACATTTTCCAAGCATTTTGCTCATGTAAGCCAGTACTTTTTCCACTTTCAAACTTTAACTGAAAAAGCTCTCCACATAAATTACATCATCTGGAAGCTGTCTTCTAATATTCAGCCTTTGCTGCTGTATTTCCCTGAAAAGGGTTGTCACCCACACTGTAAATCCTTTTTAAGCCAAATCACTAAGTTCACTGAATGCACATAACTACAATTAACTGCAGCCTGCTGGCTCAAAAGCAATTTGGTCTTTCATTAATTACTCAGGTAAACACAGAAAAAGCTCTTTTAGCTTGCCTGAATTCACAGAACAAACAACCTCCCCCACCCCATCTTTGATTATCCAAGACAGTCTTGTCTTTTGATGCTTATCACTCGGTTGTTCAATAAAATGTAATTAAAAACAAAAGCAACATCTCCCTATCACCAACCCTGAAATGCAGTTAATTGTCAGGCTTTCCAACTTACTCTCACAGTGCAAAGCTTATTGCACTTTAGGTCACAAGACTATTTGTTTAATCTCTTTCCTTGTGGATTGACTCTCCTGAGTCTCACAATGGGATTACTTCAGGTGAAATTCAGTTACAGCTGCCAGGAGTTTTTTTTTTCTTGGTCTTGTACTCAACATATGCAAAATTGAAAAGATTATGCATGTTTTTATTCAAAGGCTTAAAGAAAACCACCTAGAAATCCAGAACTATTTGTGATGCTTAGCAAGCCATTTGATTGGTTCATTCTGCCTTTCAAAATAAAAAAAGGAAAAACCTTAAATTATTACTTTTTCTCTTAATTTAAAGTTATTCAAATTCCCCATAGAAGAAGAAGAGAGGTGGAGGATTATCAAGTATAAATAGACAAAAATCCAAATAAATTCAATTTACTAAATAGTGGAAGTTAACTCAAGTATCCAGTGTGATCATACCAAGAAGCCAATCTGAAGCTACCATGGGTTTCAGAAACTAAATTGAGCAATGATATGGGCATGCAAGAAGTAATTATAAAAATTAATGGACTGTTATTCATCTAGGGTTTTTTTTTAATGTTAATGAACAAATTAGTCTTGCATGTGAGTGTAGCACATCTGTTTGTGCCTATGTACAGAGAAACACATCCACATGTCACGCAAGCTGGCTCGCTTGCACTTTGCAGGACATATTTGTATACATTTTATCACCGTTTCTGTAAACAGCAGTTTCTTTCAGTATGTTCCATGCTCTCTGCCTAGGTCTTAATGGAAGTGTTAATTAGAAGCGCAGTAGGGAAACAATTTATGCTTCTAAACATGTCTTGTGTATGGAGTTTGAGTAATGAGAAAAAACAGGCCGGAACATTTGTATGAACAGATACTAATTACGGCTTCTGAGTGTAACATGCTCACTGCTTTTGCCAAGAGCACAACACAGAATTAGGAAAAAGACAGATGATAAGAAATTTTTAATAATCAAAAAAGAAGTCAAAGTCACAAATTTTCATAAAAACAATTTTACAGGTTGAGCTGAAAGAAGAATGATGGCTTGCTATCATGAAAACTCATTCTGCAGTGTCTTTAATTTGCTTCATGGTCAGTATCTACTGAAGTCTCTGTGTACTCACCCTGATGAAATTCAGAGGTATCTGTTCCAGAATTTTACCTGATTGCAACTATTGTGCCTCATATGTTGTTTGCATGTAGCCAAAGGCATCCTTCCACTGCCAAAAATCAGGTTTAGAAGTGCTCAGCGAAAATTCTTGCCCTGTCCTATACTCTTGTAAATAACTGAGAATCCATCTGGTTAGCAGGATAGACTTCCATATGATTCACCATAGAACTCATATTGACGTGCTTGTAGTGATGGATAATTAACTTTATAAACCAAAGCAAGCTTAAACATGAAAGCAAATTTGGTGAATGACAATGTCAGAATCCCAGAAGGAGGAGAAAGAAAGGAACAATATGGAAAATGTAAGGGGAAATATTAGTAACACAAACGGCAAAAAATAAAGGACAGTAGAAAATAAAAGGCGTTATTATTGCTTTGAAAATGGCAGAATAAATACCAAGGCTAATGAAGAGTGTAGTTTGATTATTTACCACCTGGTTTCATTTCTTTTTTTACTGGAGCTCACTGTACTTCATATATCACACACAGCTGGAGTGGAACAGTAAGTATATAATTTTCTGCTGCTTAAGTACAGTCTTCACTATAAATTGAAAACTTTCAGCTTGCTTTAACTTTCCGTATAGCCAGACAAAGTGATCAACTGTTCAGTCATCCAGGAGTACAGTGAGTTCCTTTAGAATTATCTTTTCTTTTTAGTTGTCTGGTGCTTGTAAACTGCTTTTATGGAGGGGGGGGTGATACAGGCTTATCTCTCTCACCTCAGAGCTGTAGTCAAATACATGATTATTTAAAACTAGAAATAACACAGATTACCTTTAATTTTTGCTGATTCTTTATTTTTGTAGGGTATAGTTGGTACCACCAGAAAACTCTAGCTAAAAGTAAAATGAAATTTAAGGTGTAGATGCAGATTTTGCATATTTAAATGCATATATATATATGCACATATAAAGAATAAACACTATAATATTGTAAAAAACTCTACACACTATTCTGCTTAGGTACAGCAGTTATATTTTCCTAATTTGCTCACTGTTCTGTTAACATGGAAACCAACAGTGAAACCATTGGCCAGGTTTGGACCAACAAAAAATTCTTATAAGGCCCCATTAAGGAATTTTTTATCTTGCTTGCAAGGAAGTTAGATGAATTTAAAACTTAAAACATCACATACGGAACTCACAGGAGGCCCTTGAAGGGCAAGACACAAAAAAAATGAGGTTAGGGTTCCTGGAATACTTGACTTCAATACTTCAAAGGGAGGTCTGGGTCCAGAAAATAAATTGAAAAATGGAGGGCAATGAAAGTAGACTTTCAGGTTTAAAATCTGAAAAAAACAGCAATCCTTGCTTGGAGCCACATCTAATGCAATTTCCTACTGAGGGTACCGTTTGCCAGTTTGGGAGAATTCCCATATCCTACCATGCATAACTGCTCATAGTCTTTAAAGTGTTCCCTTTCCTTTTCCAATGGTGATGAAAGACAGCCAGCAGATGACAGAAGCAGGTGGACACTGTCAACAGTAGATACTAAAACTGTGTGGTTTGAAGAAAAAGAGAGAGAAGACGGATGGATAAAACAGGAAGATAAGAGCGTTCAATGAAAGAAAAGATAAAACTCAAGGACAAACACAGGAAAATAAGTAGATCTTAAAATATTGGATGGCAGAGTAAGCAAAAAGAATTTATATCCTCTCCACTGGTCCATCTTTCCAGCTTCTGGACCCAGGTTATAGGGCTTTCATATCTAAATTTTAGTATTTTGTGAATGATTAAAATACAGAAATTCATCTCACCCCACTTTTGACATTGATAAGGCAGAGGGCTATGCCAGCATTGGTCACTTGTTCTTCTAGTCAGTGAAGAGAAATGGGTATTTTTAAGGCACGATTCCTGTGACCTATTTTAGGCATTTACATCAGCAGGAGACAAATTGTAGCATGGAAGTGCCTGCTTTTCTCCATTGCCTGCACCTTTCTCACATTACTGCTTCATGCACAAGCAGCTACAATAGACCACATTACTTTGCTCTTTAGTACCTTTTGCATTTAAACTGTTTGGTGGCTTGTAATAGTTGACTGTGAGTAGCTGAGGGTTTTGGCTCACTGTCAGCATTTCTCAAAGTTGGTTTAGTCCCAAGCTATTTTTTGCTCTTCCATTCTCTGGACAAAATGAAGCACTAACAATAAAGATATGTTTCAGGTACACCAAAGCATTTTACACACTCTAAAGAAAACCCTTTGGTTTTAACTTTTATCAATTCTTAAAGAGCACTATTATGGCGCCTCTAAAATATATAAAAAAATGAGCCTTTTTTAAAATGAGGAGATATTCTACTGTCTTTTGAAATGTCTTTGTTCTTTGAAACTGTAAGGCAAAATCAACTTAATTTTGGCTGGACTTAAAATGTATTTTTGGCTAGTAAAAGACCCATGGAGGAAAAGAAAATGACCAGCTCTAACAGCCAGATTATTCACACCACTTTTTTCCCCCAAGCTTTATCCCTTTCTTACAAAGCTCTCAGTTGCATGCCTGTGAAATGATTGCTTGCCCTCGCTGTGAGTCGTGGCCAAGTGCTGTGCACCAATTTGCCTGTGCAGGAGCTGGCAGCCAGGCTGGCTGCAGAATGTCTGTGTGGAGGAGCCCAGAGCCCTGCTAGGCAGGGTGCTAATTGCAGGCTGGCAGAGGGCAGGAGAACAGGGGTGCTCAGTGCTTGCAAAAAGCAGATTTCAGCCAGTAATTTGGAGTGGCAATGAACCTCATCCCCTGTACTTGCAGCACACTTTGGATTGTTGCTGGGATGTGTTACACCTGTAGCTGAGGCTTAGAAGGAAAGCCTGCAAATCCTCCCCTTATAAGAGAGCAATGCTGGGGCAATGGCAGTGGGTTGGGGAACAGGAGGAAGCTGTGGGAGTGCAGTGGGAATCCCAGACTGTGGTGCAAGCACACAGCAAGGAGGAAACACGCTTGGTGTTAAGCCAGGCAGAAAGATATGCTGGTGAAGAGATGTATGACAGAGTTTAGACAAAGAGAAATAGGTAGAAGTGACTTGTCTCCACTAGCAGCTGACTGCTCTGAAAAAGCAAGCATCTTTATTAAGAGATACAACACAGAGCATTTCTTTCTATTTATTCTAATAGTAATATTCTTTGGGAAGTCACTTCTGTTTCTATTTATGCCTTTCCAAACAGGACTGTGATGTCATTTTTCTGCCCGTATTTTCGCCTCTAACTGTGTTTGCCAGGTAAATACCATAATGACTTATTCTTTATGTTGAGTCTTGGGTTTCCCCAGTTTTGCTGGCACTCAGGTGTTATTAGCATAATGTATTTTTAGTGAACTCTGTCAGCAGAGCACTGTATGGCTAATCAAGCACTCTTTGGGGATAAATGGTGGACTTAATATTCTTATCAGGCTGCTGGGGCTTAGAAGTTTCCGACCCTTGTTCCACTTATATCAGAGCCACTTACAATGCTTGTAGCAAATTCATTTTCTGTCCATGTCTGGTTGCCTATGATGGTGCCTAGGAACAGAAAACAGAAAATAAGGAATGGAAAGGAACATAGGCCCCTGTTGCCCGAGGCCTTAATGCGATTGCAAGATATTGATCACATGGGATACTTCAGCCTAATCCTCACAGTTTCACAGGCTTTGCAAATAATGTTTCTCATAAGCACATTCTCAATTACATTTCAACCTTACTGATTCAGAAACACTATTCTTTAAGAGGATCTATTTAATAACAGTAGCAGCTTCCAATTAAACTAGGGATTTTATTAATTTTCTCTAGTGTTAAATTTCATCTGCTGTTTTTGTGAAAGCTGGATAGTCTAGGTCAGGTAATGCCATGGATCAAACCCAGGAGCTGCTTCTTTCTTGTGCTCTGCCTTTTCTCTACGAAAGATCAGACTGATTGAAAGGGCAGTGACATCAGCCCAAGCTCTGAAATTCACCGTGTCCTTCCTACTGTGTCCTGCTACATTTTTCCATTTCTGTGAGTTTCCCCAGTCTTGCCATGGTTTCCTCATTTTTGCTTCAGCTCTGGCTGGGCTCCTGGGCCCAGCAGGACAGCAGAAGGGCTCTTGAAACCCTGCCTGCACCTGCAAAGGTGACTGGCCAAATCACCTTTACCCATCTGTGTGTTGGGTATTAGGTTTGGCATGAGATTTAGTTTTCCTCTGAGAAGAGAAACCACAGCCTAAGGCAAAGCAAGTAATTCTTTTTCATACTAAAAAGAAGAATATTAAAGGAAGGAATTACACAGGCTGACACATACACAGAGATTACGAAAAAGAAAATTCACTTGGGACAGCCACTAGAAATAGTATGAAAATGGGAAAAATCAGTGCCTCACTTATTTTATAACTTTGGTTTTATTTCTTGGGACAAAAGGAACCATAGTTTTCTACTGCTCTGAGATTTTAGGCCAACTAGATGTCATTTAGAATTCTTCTGTGGTAGATCCAGAGCATCTGGATCATGCTTTTCTGGATGAGATAAGTGTTTGTGCATCTGTGTGTGTGAATCTTTGTGCACTTTTGGTCATGCACCTGTGTGTGTGCTTTCATCTATGTCTATATCTCTGACTCTGTGTGTCTGTCCAGGTTTGTGCACATATCTCTGTGTGTTTTCCAAAACCTGGGCTCTGTCCCTGCAGCTACTCCTGCTGGACAAGAGCAGCTCACATTGAGAATCTCTGCTAATGTCGTGCCACCTACCCACCACAACATGATTTTGCTGTTTTCCAAAGTCAATCTTTAAGTTTATCTGAGCTTCAGTGAAATTTAAACCTATACATTTTGCAGAGAAAATTGTTTGAGGAATAAATAGATGTGTCATGATGAGAATTTTTTCATGAGACCTTTCTAACATGAGTCAATTGATCACCAGGTGACTGAAGGTACTTAACACAACAGCCTGCTTAAAGGCTAGAGGACAAGACACACATTTCTGCTGCAGGCTCTGGACATTTCTGCTTTGTCCTAAGCAAATCTCGTATAAAAAAACTGGCAAATTTTCAAATATTGATTGTGTTGCTGGTGAATGTAAGTTTGACTCTCCTAAAGAGAAATCATTCCTTTGAAGGATGGGAAAAGCACTGTGGTTATTGTCCAGTTAGCTTTTATCCAGCACTATTTGCTGCTGTTAGTTACACAGTAATCAAATAAATGTCTTAGTGCTCTAAATGTAGGGATACTTTAGGAGAAATCTTAAAGATTTCTGAGAATTAAAGAGACAAAAATTATATACTTGCAAAGTGTTCCGTCTTACAAGTATTGCTTCATCTGCTTTTGTCTCCGTTTATGTAGCTTTAAATCTTTTATCTTGTATAAAATATTTTCCAAGATAATATTTTATCTTGGAAAAAAACCTAAATGAAACTCAGTTAAAATGAGTATTTTAAGTTAGCAGTGAATACTTAATGAGATTTATCAAAACCACAGTAAAAGTATTTCATTTCTTTAGATCAATCTTTTTGGGTGATCTCCAACTGACAAACTAGCAAAGCTGTTCTAAACTATGCTGAGCAAGTCACCACAGGATAAATCATTCAGATTCAGTGACTTTGAAATAACTGTGTGCCTGCTACTATCCAAAGCAAGTAAGTAACTTACTCCTCAGATCTTTTTGTAGGGTCAACATTTGCAAACTGAAAACTTGAGAAATTTCAGTAGAGTAGCTAGCACGTCCTGAAAGCCTAGTCTAGCTTACTGCACAGCAACTAGTATCTTGAACTAACTAGAAAATTCGATTTTTTTTTTATTTAAACATCTGTTGGTTTTCCAAGTCCTGCAGTCAGTATAGAATGGTGTTTTTTAATACAAGGAATGAACTATCTTCTCTTCTCTTCTCTTCTCTTCTCTTCTCTTCTCTTCTCTTCTCTTCTCTTCTCTTCTCTTCTCTTCTCTTCTCTTCTCTTCTCTTCTCTTCTCTTCTCTTCTCTTCTCTTCTCTTCTCTTCTCTTCTCTTCTCTTCTCTTCTCTTCTTCTCTTCTCTTCTTCTTCTCTTCTCTTCTCTTCTTTTTTTTTTTTTCCCCTTTGAGTCTGTGCTGCTGATATACATAAGAAAATATGTTCGTAGTACAGGCTCAAGAATCATTATCTCAGCAAGCTAAAAAATATGTAGAATAGTTGTGGTGTTGTTTGACTATTCTCTTTCATCAGTGTTGATCTTTTTGAAGCAGTAATATTTCTCACAGAAACACTTTTCCTTTATTGATTATGTGACATTTGGGGAACAAAGAAAATAATAATGCTTTCCACCCAAATTCTTTAGTTTTTCACCGGTTTTATACTGCATGATGGTACAAACATCTACAGAAAGGGTTGCCTAAAGTAAAGGCCAGAAAGAAACATTTATACCTCTTTTTCAAATGACTACAGCTTTGCATTTGTTGTTGAAATACCTGTGGCTCGTGTTGACCACAAGGGCAGCAGCTGTCCCCCTGGACATAAAAAACCACTGCTCTCCAGTCCTGACTGAAATCCTTTGGCTGCTTCTAAGAATCATGGAGCATTCATTACACATATTGAAGGTTTTTAGTGTGCTGGAAAAGCGGGTGTTGGCTGCCAGTTGCCTTTGCAGGAGATTGCTGGTCTCTGCCTGTGGAGGGGAATCCCATCCCAGAGCCTGGTACCAGTAGGACCAGCCTGCACCCTCTGTACACGCCTTGGCAGGAGGCACCATTCCCCCTCCACGTCCTGGGCTGCCAGCACCCCCAGGGATCAACTGTACCTGCAACCATGATGGGATTTCTTATCTTCAAAGCACTGCAACATCCTAAATTTATTTCTAGAGGCAATCCTTTTCACTTAGTCACATCTCCCCAAGCATATTTGCCAGAGGTTTATTGTTCCTTTTCATGGCAGGTAAAGCATTCAGAACTTAGCTAGAAGTAATTATCTTTCATCTTTCAAGCATTCATTATAAGTCTGCTTCCAAATAATTCTTACCTTTCTTCCTAAAGTGTGTTGCATTAAATCTTTTTACCCACTCTTTCCCCTCAGATAGTATTAAAAATAAATGAAAGAGATCTCCTGATATTTCAAATGTGAATTATATAAAATGTGAAACAACCGGGTTTAGCTTATAATTTTTGGCATACCACAGCTTTTCTATAAGGACTGCATAGGATGATTTAAGAGTGCTGTTTGCAGATTGGGTAAATAACTGCTTGTGCTGAAGCCTTTCTTCATTTTCAGGGACTTCCATTTGTTTCTCTTTAGCATGTATCATTTCAGGAGGATATCCTGCAATTCCCATGCAAGAAGAAATATGTTATTTCTTCATAAACATGCAAAAATGGGACAACAAAGCCACCTGAACACATGCTTTAGGTCTTTCCCTGCTATCTCCTCAACAGTAGTTTTCAGGAAAATGATGCTGTTTTACAGGTTGTACACTAAGAAATATCTTTCAAAATGGTTGTCATCTTCCATTTTCCACAATACAAATGATGTTACGAGCTTGCTTGCAGGAGGTTTTTTTAGAAGGACTGGAAATCTTGCTGTTTTCCTTAGACCACTGGGAGATAGCCTTTGTGCAACCGTTCCCACTGATTAGTTAATTCTAGCTATTAAAAATGATGGCAAAAAACTATTGTTTCAATAAGGGTTACACTGCAGGAATAGAGAAGGATTTGGGTTGAAATATTTTCCAGTGAGGTAACGTGACCACTAAAAGCAGAGGGTCTGGGCATATGTGTGCTCAAACATGCACATTCCTGCAGAGTGGAAGGAACGTGGAGAAAACAATGGGAATGTTAAAGCAGACAAGAAAATAAAAGAAAATATTTGTGAATTTATATTTGTTCATGCTCTCCACCTCTGGAAAAGGGGGTGGGATTTTGGGTGTTTTTTAATAGAGCCACCTTAGCATTTTTTATTTTTAATATTAAATTTTATGAATAATAAAACAACACAAGCATTGCAAGCTTGATCCGTAATTTCAGCCATGCTAAATCTTTGGTGTAGAGTATATGACATGAGTCTTTGGTTTAAAGAACAGATTTTAATGAACACTTTTACCTGTAAATCTTCCAACAAAAATTGTTCTTCATTCAAAATGAGTGGAAAGTTGATAGGAGAGAGTTTGTATGTCTTGTGTATGACAAAAGGATTGAATTCCAACTTTAGCTTGCACATAAAGCTTCAACTGGCACCTCCACAATGCATGTCCTAAATTCTGTTTGATGTGTATATCAATGTCCTTCAAATACCACAAGCTAAGAAAACCACTGCAAGCTGCCAGGTTTTAAAATTGCCTAGTGCTGGCTGACTGATTAAAGCTACCTTGTCTCTCTGCTGCTATCATTTATGCTATTTAAAACTTGGTCCCTTTTTCACTCCCTGTTTTCAGTGCTATTATCCATCTATCCTGTTTGACTGGGAAATAATCAACATGAGAAATTCCTTTCATGGCAGATGAGTGGGTTTTTTTCAACTATTGCTGTGAGTATCAAGAAGATTTGGCAGCAGTTTTTATCTGTGCTTGAAGAAATTATGTATGCAGCTCTATCCATATATTTTATATATGTTAATTCTTGCTGTTGTTAGCCAGACTTTACGTTCCAGTAATTGGAATATTTAAAAAAAAACAAAGCATTTAAACAGAAAACAAAGGATTATAAAGACCAAGTGTTAACCAAATGGAATATTAGGCAGAACGTAGGGCCATTTTCACAGCTGTAACTGATGAAAAATATTCTTTCCAATATGGAAAGAAAAGGTTGTAAATAAACATTTATATATATACATATATAAGTATGAAATTGGGTAATATGGCATATGAACTTTTTCATGTAATAGACAATTAGAGATTTTTGACACTTATGTTGTAGGAGGTTGAAACATGTACTTGTCACAAATATTGCCCCTTTCTCAAAAACCAGGCTTGGTCTCAAATGTGGCCACATCTTGCATCTCTTAGGAGCCATCCCTCCAAATACAGCCTTGCTAACTTAATAACACATGACAAGTAGGCAGCCCGCTTAACACATTTGAAATAATGTCACAGTGCACATGAAATATCACAGAGAGAAGCACAGAGACACATGGGCTAATTCTTCATGGAAGCCTGTGTGGTATATAAGGGCAAATTTCAGCAGACCAAGGGAGTTGTTCTTGTTAGATTGTAGCTGCTGGGAGTTCTTGTCAAGATATTAAATACTCTTACTGTCCAAGTTACCAAAGAGAAAAAAATTCCTACATAGCATGTCTATTAGAGATAAAGGGTAGGAAGGCAAATTCTTTAATAACTGTTTAATAATGTTGAAATCATACTCTGGAATATTTTGATGAGCATAAATAAGTGCATTCCTTAAGAGTCACAATTCATATCTGGTATTTTATTGGTATTTTTAGAGATGAATTTTGCCCAGCATTTTCAACTCTAGTGTTTTGCAGCATTCACTGTAAACAAGAAGGTTGTGTATACATGGGTTTGGGTTTTTTTTTTTGTTTCTTTGGTTTTATAAAGTCATCATCAAAAATATATCAACCAGAGACCCCAGAGGTTCCAGTCTTTGAAAAAAAAGGTTTTTTTAACCTTATTGACATAAAGTATTACAGAACAAAATCAAAGATGAAGATCATTATGAAAAAACAGCTAGCCTCCAAAGACTCATCGTTGCAAGAAATTAATTGCAATCTCCACAACTACTCTTCACTGAAGCAAGTTCATTTTAAACTTACCTTCTGCGAACTTTTCATGTACTCAAACACACACACTTCAAGGGAAAAGGCATGAGATGAGGTTAACAAGAGAGGGAGTGAAAGCAGCCCATGAATGGGCCTGTATGTTAGAAGAAGGTTACTCACAATACAGAAAATGTTAAAAAGCTGTCTAAAGCCCAAAGAAATGTTTCTTTTGCTCTGTACAACTGATGAAAAAGACACTAAAGCCACAAACTTGATATGCAGCAACAGTAGAATGCATCTCTAAATATATGAAAGGCACTCGGCTAAAACTGGACAAAGCCTTTCAGAAGTCTCACCTCTCAGTTTATTCCCAAAGGAATTGCTGTTTCAGAAACTGAAAGATACTTTTCCATATTAAAAAGCCTTTTTTTAACTAGCGTCTTAGTTTATTGTTGACTCATTCAAGTGGCACCCAATAGAGCAACTGAATTTTATTTGGAAACCCACTTAGGGCTTAACAGTTTTGGCAGTATAACTTTCGTCTGGCTTTGGGAGATTTTTCTACAGCTTTTTGCCATGTAAATGTGCCCACTGAGTTATTCAGTGAGAAATTTCCATGAGAATGCACTGTGACAGCAAGAGCCATAGCTATATCCCAGCATACACTTTCACACAGGATGGGCTGAAAAGCTTTCTGGGAATCACTAAGCATGCAAACTGATTATTTAAACCTTTTCCTTTCTGCATTAGATTTTCAAGGTGAGCATTTGTTTCTAAGTATACCTTGTCAGTTTTAGCCACCAGTGGTTTGAAGCCATTTTCCCACTGATACAGTCTTGATTGATACACACTTAGGGCTTTTCCCACATAGAACTTCAACGACATTTTCTCTACTGCTCATGATTGTCATACTTTGTTCTTAAACAGTAGGAAGTCTGTGGTTTTATTTCCTCACAGATAACAGCCTTTCTATCATTTATGTCTAGGTCTGAAAAGTTTCTTTTGCCCTGTCTGGTAGTTAACAGAGACCTGTTTCTTCTAGCTGATTAATTTTGCCATGCTTTTAGGAAGCTAAATGCCATTTCAATCATATGTAGTTTGAGAGTATATGTATTTTTAACGTTAGTTTCGGTTTCATTTCCTTCTTGATGTCTTATTCTAATTTTATCTCACTGAATAGAACTACTTACACGAGTAGAACTGAATAGAACTACTTACACGAAAACTTTACACGAGTAAAGTTTTCATAGGTGGGAATTTTGGATGCTGATTCTTTTAGGAACTGGCAGACTATAATTGTGTGAGGAGGGATGGGGAGCTGGAAGAACTGACAGACTGAGAATCACTGAATGCTGGGGACAGAACCGAGTGTTTTATTTGGGATCAGAATGGGTTGTCTGGAATGTGATAATGAAATTTGTTTTGAAACAAACTGATTAGAAAAAAGTAGTTTTGTCAAGGATTGTTTGAATAGTAAAATTGAGGTTTGGGCTAGGAGAGTTTGGGGAAGAATGACAGCCTTATTTTGCATTTCATTGTTAGAAGGAAATATGTGGCATTGACTGCAAAGCAATTGGTTGGCTATGGTACACAAAGTCATGATGAAACAAAATTTTTTGTTTGTTTTGCATGGGAATGATTTGCCAGGTGGAAACAATTAGCATAAACTCAAGAGCCAGGTATTTTAGGTGGTCTTCAGATGAAGATAAATAAGACAAATATGTATCTGATTTTCTTCTGACTACAGAACAGTTATTATTGCTATTTGTTCCTCTAGAAAGCTGTACTTTTTCTGCCACTCCTAATGGTTTTCCTGCTGTTTTGTTCACTGTCAGAACTACTTAGCCAAACCAGTACCAAGTTTTGGCCTGTATATTATGTAACATGGTTACAGATGTAATTCTATGATCGTTTATGCGTTAAAATACATCAAATGCAAATAATATGTTAAAAACAAATGCCTTGCCTACTTGAGACTGAGAAGTTAACAGTAACACTTTGGAATGCCAAAGAACATTCTGCAATATGATAAGGAGGGGACCTTCTACAGTATGTTCCTTTAAATATCAGTCAGTCATAAGCCAAAGGTGTTTGTCTGTTCTCAGGGGATCAAGATTTAGATATATTTGGTTCAAGTGTTTATCTATTCAACCACTGTTGCACATCATTCATGTAAATCATAAAACATTTTCAGCCAAGCATGAATGTTCTCTTTGTTATTGTTGCTGAAATCACCACAGCAATGTTCAACTAAGTAATGCCTGCCTGAAAGTCACTTGAAGTGTTTTCATTTAACCTTGTAGGAGCCACACTTTAAACCCTATATGCATGAATTTCAAATTTGAACTCCAAGATCTGAGAATACTCACTTTGAATGCTTCTTCAGTCCTTTATAGAAGTGGAGTAAGTATTTGGACTCAAGTGCAGAAATTAAACTCCATGTGCAGTTCAGGCATGTTTGGATCCTTTGTTCATTTATTTGGTTAATGTTCACTTCTCACCACACTGACTTACAATTCTAATTTCTCACCTAACTTGATTTCGAGAAATTGTTTCCACAAACATAATTATTAGATGAGTGACGCATTTACACTGATCAAAGTATCTGTCAAAATGTGTTGTTGTGATGAGAGTAAGGCCAGAGAGCTTTGTGAGACAAAATTAGATATTTTATGGTGCTTTTGAGAGTGGTCACAAAGGCATCCTGTGATACTCTATTTTTCCTGTGTAGATGTCTTTTTTTATTTGTTTGGTTGTTTAGGTTCGGCAGTTTTTTGGGGTTTGTTTTGGTTTTTTTTTGTGGTTTTACTTTTTTGGCTTTTTGGTGGTTATTTTGGTATTTTTTGGGGAAATAAAACCTTTGTGTTTTTCCAGGCACAAAACACAGAACATAGACTGGAGTAAGCTTTGGCTAAGGCAAGTCATTCTGCTGCTGAGCTTTTAGTCTCAGAAACTGGCCAATGTTAGAGAAGGGTTCCCTGGGATCCAGTCCAAGAAGGGCCATTGATATGCCAGTTAATTTCTTATTCTGATTATTAGTTGTACAGCTGAGGAGAAAGACCCTCACCTATGTTTGCTTCTAATATTAAAAAAAAGTAGAAAATATGTGTGCTTTGTTCTGGAGAGCTTTTTAACAATGATTGTTGCCAAACCACACAGCTAATAAATAAGCAAAAGAAAAGAAATATTTTGTTAATGAAAAGCTGTGATACAAAATGTCACTAAAATGATGCCTCAGCAATGACGAATTTTGTAGTACCATGTCCAAAGACATAAATTTTGCTTTCAACATTTGCAGATTATTTGGAATCTCTCATTTCCATTGTGACTTTAGTATCCTGACTGTTGCCACTTCAGTTGGATTTTGCTGTTTTGTTGCAAAAGAATAAATCTTTAAAATGGGCTTTATTTCAATGGTGTTTTGCTGTAAATGAAACATTCTTCTCTCGTGAGTATACTGACAATGAACCATTTTTTGTTTATTTTAATAACAGAAGCTCAATTTCTGTGCATTGACAGAACAGTAGGATGTTTGGGACATTACTAGGGCAGGACAGATTCAAAAGAACTTAATGAAACTTTAAACAGGAAAAAGAATACCAGTTGGGTTTTGAAGTTTGGTTCTTCTGCCCTTCCTGGATTTTTCAATCATTTTCTTTGCAGCATTTATTTTGTTTAATACTGTCCCTAAGTTTGTTTTCCTGCCCTTTGCATTCTCTTTCAGTGAATATTTGGTTTCAAACCAATCCTCATCTCCAGTAGAAAATGGCACAATGCTGTTTATTTGCATAAGGGTATCCTTTATTTTTTTTTCTTTTCCTTTTGTCCGATGAGCCCCAAAGAAAAAAAAATTAGTTCCTTCTCTCACTTATGCCTGTTGTGGTCCTGCCCCTGTGATTTTCAGTCCAGGAAATGAAGCCTAGTTTGATGCTTTTCTTCAAAAAACCAAACTGTTTAACAGACAGTGATGTTTCTGATTTTCTGCTGCTCCAACAAGAGGTATTTGCATAATTAAAATTTACTTTGGGTTGTTCTTATAATAATAAATTCAAAATGTTTCTTTTTCCTAATTGGAAACGGCAATAATTTTTAATACCGTATATAAAGTTTAAAAGGAATAATAGTGTACATTTTAAGAGACAATTTTTTAATCACTATTAAATTCATAGCTACTCAATGGTTTGTGAGAATTTATAGACCAGTCATAAATCCATTAAGTAAATCTACTAAGATGATAAGTCATAAACCTAAGTGTAGTTCTTAGAGGTATTTTCTTGTGTTGCTTTCTCAGAATCAGAGATTTTGTCAGGTTGGTGGAGATCACAGTTGGCCATGGGATCCCACCTCACTCCTCAGTCAGAGTCATTTAGAGCACACAGCCCAGGATTGTGTCCACTGGAATATCTCCAGTGAGAGACACTCCACAGCCTCTCTGGGTGATCTGTTCCAGTGCCCAGTCACTGAACAGTGAAGAAGTTCTTCCTCATGTTCAGGTGGAATTTCCTGTGCATCTGTTTCTGCCATTGCCACTTGTCTTATTAATTGGCACGTACAGTTTTCCTCTATGAAGAAAAGATTATTACTATTAAACCTCTGCTGAGAGTACATTGTGAAACCCTGACATGCCAAAGAACACTAGATGTTCTTCATTTTGCCCAGAGAAACACTGTACATGGGATGTGAAAGGTGGAGAGAAAGGACAGGAGATGAAGAACAGCAGAAAAAAAAGGCAAAACAACTTCTCCATATAATGCAGGGTATGTCTTCACAGCTGTCTAAAAACAGCAGAATTAATTACAAAAGTCACAGCAATGTAGCAACACAAACCTGAAAAATCTTCAAGCTAGAAATCTTGGAAGTGATAACTTTGCCTGTTTTCCTCACATTCCTTTAAAATAAGAACAAGACAACACTTCTTGGCTATTATATGATTCAAATAATGTTGCATTGTCTGGGACAGCAATTGTGAGAGATCATTGTATATTCGAGTTTAACTTTATATGACCTCAAACAGCTTTCAGCAAAAGCAGCAGAATCTGTAAAGACAGATTCCACACCAGAAGGAGAGTAAACAAACAAACCAGTACCAGAACACAGTGATTCATATAACCATGGCATCTTGTTGCATCTTCATCAAAACTAAGAGAGCTACAGAGGAAAAAAGCCAAGGAAAGACAACCTTTATGAAAAAATAAGAGCAGCACTAAGAAAGCAGGCTGAAAAAAAATGAGGCATTCTTTAAAATAAACTGCAACACAGTTATATATACAGAGGGTAGAAGAGATGTGACACACAGGCTTTTAAGAAATAGACAAGGAATAACAAATGTGCAGTGTTTTGCCCTCAACAAATTAATTTGTCAGGAGCTTGAGGAGTTCTCATGTTTGGTGGGGATTTTTTTTTGTTGTTGCTGCTTTTGGTTTTCTCTTTGGAAAGAAGGTTGTTTTCACAGAATACACTATGTGTGCATAACAAGTCATTTAAATCAATGTTGAATATTGTCTTTAGGCAATTATTTCCTCTGCTATTTGTCAAAGTTAAGAAGTAAATTCCAAGCAGTTTTGAACTGCTATTTTGTTGTAATTATCTTTCCCTTTTAAAAAGATACTGTGATTTATGATGCAAAATGAGTGCTTCAGGGTTACTTTCTGGCATTCATTATGTCAAAGAAAGAAACAATTAAAACCCAGGTACATAAGAGAGTGGTAGATGCAAGAGTGCGCAGCACAGCCTGAAATTAATTTGAAAACTGAAGATTTATTAAATGCACTTTGTGTACTTGATGGCAGCATTAGATCTATTGGCTTCCATCTGAGCACGTCTGCCTCTGCTGAAAATTTTAAACTTTGCCCACATTGTTTGAACAGTCTTGTAAGAGTGTGTGTGCCTGTGAACAGTGTCTGTGTGCACATGTGCAGCCTGTGTGCTCTGCTCTCTGCCAGCGAGAAAGGGATCAGATTCCCAGGATTCAAGGTTAATGGTGCTCCACTAAGTGTGGCTCAGGGGGAACAACATTAATATTGTTGTCCAGAGACGTGAAAAAATGCGTAGCAATAAGAGATATCTTAAAAGTAGTAATTGAATCCTCTCTTAGGGTTATGTTTTCTGAGTTTCTCCGTTTGGAAGGAGCCAGCTGTGTGATTTCCATTAATATCCTGCAAGAACTTTTACAGCTTCTGGACTACTGCTACCATAAATCCCACTGGAAATGCTTTAACTGTACCTGTCATCAGCATCTCAGCCTATAATATCCATACTAGTTTGTTTTCCCCACTTGACTTATCTGCCCTGGAATTCCTGGTACATGGAACCCACTGAGCAGTGTAGTCTTACAAAAAATTAAGGAGGCCACAATTTTCCTTCAATTACCTTTACCTGAATGTTAGAATATTCTCCAATCTGGAGCTTTGGGAGACGAAATTAGTCATGAAATTAGTTTATTTTAAAAAAATGTTTTATTTCAGAATAAGTTTTTTTGTGGATTATTCTTTTTGTTTTTGTTAAGAGATGAGATCAATTAATATCTAGAAAACTACCTTTTTCTGAAATCCCCAACATGTTAGGAACATGAGGAAGTATACAAAAAGATTAGTTTTAGTCATTAAGAGACTAAACTAATTTGTCTGACCTTCTAGAGACTGGTGGGAATAAATAAAAGCAAACGCTATTTTGACTGAAAGGAGGATTCTCCCTTGCTTTAGTGTTCTCACTCTCTTTTTCCTGCCATGGAATACAGAGTTATCTTAGGAAGATCTTGTCCCTGAAAATGTAATCAATTATTTTTATTGGAGATGGCTTTGCCTCAAGTGGTGGAGTAGGACCCAATGACTTCTGAATTTGACTGTATTATTTTATTTTTCTGTTTTGGTCTAATTTCACTGAGAGTATGGGTTGTGATCTTCCTATTGATGATGGTCTCCATTCTCTATTATACTTTAACCTTCTAAACTTCTGTGATTTTTGGAGAGAAACTTACTGTTTAAATATGCCAGTCAAAAATAGCACAATACTTTTCTGCTGGCAAGGACCCTGAAGATATTTCGGATATTTTGGAAAGCAGTCAAAAGAAAGTACACATGCATTTCAAATATCATCATGATTCCTTTCTCCACACAAGTCATCACTCGAATAATTTTGTGCACTTCTGTACATCTTATCATTATTTTCTGGTGGGTACAGTTGGTAGCCTGCACAATTCTGTACACTTGAATGCATCACTAATCAGTATAAATTCACTGATTATACAAGTTGCTTTTCACAAACTCCAGCACAGCTTTGAGTGCTGATGACAACAAAATGAAGCAAAGCATTTCCTTTTGATGTCAGCTGTCCTGCCACAGCTTGTTGAATTGGTGTTCTGTGCTTGTCCAAGCTGGGCTCCTTTTTGTCCAAGTTCTAGTGTTCTCTGATTTTCCTTATTTAAAAGAGTATCAGCAGTAGAGCAATCCCAGAAGTCACACTGGTCCACAATGCACTCCCCATTCTAAGCTCAATTTAAGGATACTACTTTATTAATTCTAATAAATTTGAGTCAGATTTTTTTGTTACCTTATCGGCATGTTGCATACAAGCAAAGGACTTCTAAATTCAATTATATCAGACTTCCATATTGGTGATATACAGTTCGTATCTGCTTTTAAAGTACTGAGTGCAGGCAAAATTACTCACATCCTTCACCTCGATTAATATCTAATCAACTGATTTCCTAATTTTGATCTTTGGTTAAGGGATGCTCTGTTTCCTGTAGATAGAGTTGCATAGCGAAGAGTTTATTTTCATTGTAATATCAGTAATGTGATGGTTTTCAGTTTTTTTTGCCTTGTGTGACCAAGAATCCAAAGAGAGTAGGCTGCTATTCATCAGAACAGCACAGCTTTTCTTTCTGTCATTGGAACTCAACACATACAATTTATATGTTTGAAATTAATATTTGTACTAGACCTGGAACAAAAAGTATAAGACAATATACCAGGAGAAAGCATTTTGACATTCTATCAAATCTAAATATTTCTCATTTCCTATGTTATTTAAGCATAAATGACCAAGTTCCTTTTAGAAATATTTTGTTGAGCACATTCTGTATGGGAATATCAGTCATACAGATGGATGACATACAGATGGTTAGTGAGCTCTATTTCTCTGTTCTCTGTTCTTGTCATTTTCTTGGGTTTTTGTTCTACATTTTTCAGTGATCTTCCAATACTTGCAGTCCCTATGGAATGTGTCCAGCTGAGTGTATTAGTTCTACTTTTGTTCATACTCATTTCTTGCCTCCACTCTGAGTTCCAGAGCATCACTTCAAGCGCTCCTTCATCCTTGTACATATCTGTCTGTAAGTCAACCAACACTTCAGAAAAGCCTTATCTTTCCATATTTTTTTCTGACTAAAGATAGATTTTGCTCTATGTTGCTCCACCTCGCTCTTTTCATAGCCAATTACATTTAGACTTCAGCTTGAGGGTTTGACTTTCTCCTGAGATCTTGTCTTGTGCCATGGATCATAAATGTCCAGCTTGATACAGACACCAACTCCTGGTTGAGAAGGGCTTCCTACAGATTTAAATCTCTTTATTCAATGTATTGGTCAAGAAAACAATTTGAACAAATCATCTTAATTTTATTTTCTTTTGTAAGACATGCATCTCTTCTTTCATTAACATAATTGAATCTAAACTATACCATCTCACACCACTAGAAAATTTCAGAGGAAGATAGTCTCTGGGGATCCCTCCTAATAAAAATTTCTTTAAAATAGAGTCTTATGAATCAAAGTTTTAGAGAATATGAAAGCACAGAAAGACAGTTTGTTTTTAATTATTTGGAAATAATTTTATTTTTTATGTGTGGAGATATGATAACTCAAGTAGAAAATGGAAGTTGAAATCTATCCATGTTTATGCAACAATGAAAACTGAGCTTGGGTGTTATTTTCCAATGGTGGAACCCGTCTTCACAAATGAGATTTCCCTCTCAGGTTGTGTCCCTATGAGTCTTAAATGAACACCTTTCTCTCACTTTTCTTAACAGATAAGCAGTTCTAGTTCAGGCTGGTAACATTTTATTGCATATCACAAGTAGGAACTGGGAAAAAAAGGTGAACACCATTCACTGAAATAATATTTACTTTGTCAGTTTGAATAACATCTGCACTTGCTGTTTCAATATTTCTACCAGTATTTGACCTCCATTTCCTCTCCTATCTCTACTGATTATGAGTTATTATTTAAGCTCTAAACACAAAAGTCTATTACTGGTTCCTGACCTTGGTCATTTATGTATCTTCTACATCAAGGTCTCACACTTACTTGTCCTCTCATAAATTAAACTGGATTTCATATTTATCAGGCAGTCAGAAATACAGCTACAGCACAACTGGCTCTTGACTCTTGACAGACATTAAATAATCCATAATGAAAAAGGCAATGTATTTACAGAAAAGACAATATGAAATATGTTCAATTATAGGAGGTCTCTGGTTTTCCACATTTACCTTCTGGATGCCTTCCTATGAATTTGATGCAGGCTCTTATGAACAAAGAAAATGTGTGCCTTTTGCAAAAGCAATATTCTAGTGAAAATACACAAGCAGACAGCTAATCCTCAAAATTCAGGATCACGTCTATGCTATTGGAAGTAGATTTTCCTGCTGTTTCTATTTCTGGACTTGGAAGTACATAGCCAAAAAGCAGGCATCATCTTTAGAGTTATAGTAAAAACTGTAACTCTGGTACCAACTGGAATAGTCATGGAGCTATATAGCAGGGGGGGACATGGAAAGAGGGAATGGGCCTGGGAAGTTTTCTACACTTTTCTTTGAGGATGAAGTGAGTGAAAATTTCAAAATATTCACCCTCAAAGAGAGCATGAAGTTGTCTTGATTAAACTGAAGGCAGATGACTGTGGCTGCGGGAGAGGCTTTTGAAGAAACACAGGCACATAAACCCAGACATCTGCAGACAGGTCTGTACTCCATGTGTTTGCACTCTCCCCTCCAGCCATCCAGTGGTTTGGCTACCAGCCTGGCCACTGGTTTGGGCTCTCCCAGGCAGAGGAAGCTGGGGGTCTGTCACCTCTCATTCTGTTGCAGAGCGTGTGAGAGGCCCCAGGAACAAAACTCCTTCCCCTCCCTTTCTTCCCAGATTTCCAGCTCCTGAAGTGGGAGAGAAATATCTGAGCAATATGAAGTGATGAGATTTGGAAACTGGCATTATTTGTCAAACAAAATTTTTGTATCAGCTATATAGAAGTAGCTTCACTCCTTGATATATGAGAGAAGTCTGTACACTTGGTAGTTTCTCAGGACAGCAGATAGCTGTTCTTTATTTCCAAAGTGCAAGTAATGTACTCATTAAGGCTTATCCTGAAAAATCACCCATCCTCTTTTTGAAGTTTCATACAACGGGCTTGTAATGTTCATGTGAATGACTGAAATCCTTTTCTTGAGCATGCTAATGTGATTTCATACATTAAATTGTCTCTTAATAGCAGTAAAACCATGTTTTCTCTCATGCAGGGTTTATACATTTGCTTTAATAATTATAAGAGCAGGCCATTTCCTAGATAATTGCAAACATTCACAATTCACATTTAAGTTTATGCATAAGGATGTTATAGGTACTCTAAATTTCATGCTTTATGAAAGGTTCAGTCTGATACATATCTTTTATGCACAGCCATTGATTGATGTGCCACAGACTAATAAATTTTGTCTGAAGACTTTCACTGCAATCTGATTCCCATTCATTTGCATAAAACTTCATTTTCTGAGCACAGTGAGAATACAAGCATTTCTCAGTGGCATTAAACTGACCTAAATCTGACATGGAGAGATTCCTTCTGTGAAGGTGACAGAGAGGACTCAGGCATACCTGTGTGTGCTGCAACTGATTTTGTAGATAACACCACACCACCCACAGAATAGGGTATAATTTGTCTATTCTAAAATTAGATAATACTTTTATTTTTAATCTCTGAATTCTTATGCTATTTCCAGATGTAAAGATGTGTTTTGGTATGGTTTATGAAGTACTTGGGTGCTAAGCTAAAGAGGAGATCAGAAAAACTACACAGGGCAATTAATATTTCTGATTTCAAAAAGAGGATTTATCAGAGTACAATAAATAAATCCTAGAGACATGTATTGGGCACTAATGATAAAAGAGATCTTGAATAATTGCTCATTATGTGAATTTCTCATTATGTGAATCTGCTGTGAATGCAGAAGGAAAATATGACCATGCAATTTAGATGTGTAATACAATTTATGTCAAAATACTAAAAATTTTCACCAGAATTTCATATTATTACTTTCTAGGCTTTAAATGCTTCATACCAAGACCTTAATAATGTGTTAAAACTGTTTCTATTGCAATTGTTTTTTGGGGGTGAAAATTGATAAAAACATATTTCAAACACCTAGAGTTAGGTCAGTTTGACTAGGCTGAGTCCTGCAATCAGCAAAGAGATAGAGGTAAAAAAGGAGAGAATCCTCCAAGAGGTATTTCACCACATTTACATTAGGCCTAGGATGCTTTAGCAGGTAAAATCTCATGTGACTCCACTGAATGTGCTCAGACCGTATGTTTAAAGAGACTATTCATTTTATTAGATTTTTGTCTTTTCTGGAAACAACCCAATATCTGCCATGGTCCAAAATGCTTATTAATACAGAAAACCTCCAGAAAGAATAGCAAGAATCATATCAGAACTCAGTATATATTAATATAATTAGATGTAAATTATTATCTGAGTTACTAGATGTGAAAAGTTGGTATAAAAAGTGATGGAAACTAAATTACTTAATAGAAAGGTCCTTATAACTTACTTATGACTCATTCTGCAAACAGTACCTTTGATAAATATATGAAGAGGTTAACAATGGTTAAACAAATGGTTAAATTGTCATTTGAACACAAGCATTCTTTAGGGTAGACCCATATCTTTGCAGAGAAGTTTTCTAACTACTGGCAAATATCTATTCCCTGCTTTCATTTGTTGAGGTTTTCCTCTTTTTTTTTCCTCTCAATTCTTACATATAACATTCTTATGATTTGGATAATTCAGTTGTCAAACTAAGTACGAAAGTTAAAAAAATAAGGCCTCTGTTCATGTTTATTGAATGTCATCAGGCTAGATCTGGGCAGGCTTTGGGCAACTGTTGTAATTTCAGTCTGAGGATCAAATCACCTTTGTCCATTGACATGATGAACAGCAGGTTAGTTAATCTTAATGTAGTAGTTTTATTAAAGGAAACTATATTAAAATATCTGAAATAATTATTCATGTTCATCTCATGGCAGTTTAATTTGTAACATCACTAGGTTCTATTCATACAGCTGCTGAAGCTTTAGCTCATTTTCTTTACTAGTTTAATTTTTATCTGTAACAAGCAGTCACCCTTGTTCCTGCCCCTCCAGTTCTGAGTGAGAGCTAGTTTCTTATAAAAGAAGATTCTCTCTGCCTTGTCCTTCCTAAAAGCATTGTGGCCAGTATTTTTTTGTACTTTTTTTCCATTACAGCCATACAACTCTACTCACTGGTTTTCAGCATAGCAAGTTAGAACAGGTCACCTCTCTACAAGGAGAATTTCCACTTCTTTGTGCTTATTACCTTGATGTTTAGAACCAATAAATAGGCAATTAATTTCCTTGTTCTTTTCCACCTCTATACAACTCCCATGTATCACCTTGAGGCTGACACATATTTGTCTTCCCTCCCTCCACCATAGTTAGCAGGTGATGTTTAAGAATAAAAACAGGAAATGTAGGACCGAAACCATCATATAAAGCATAAATTGTGTCAAGAATGGACCGTGTGATTACTGCAATGAACCTGAAGGACAAACCTATGAGAATAAATCCTCTCTCTGTGCTTTTTTTGCCAGGCCCACATTTTCCTTGCAGGCTGAAGGACAGGGAAGAAAAATGGTGGTGGTCTATTTACCAGTGTCATCAGAGGAAGTATTACAGCTCTGGTTCCTCGGGCTCTCAGGTGCCCTGAGTATCAGTGATGCATGAGCACTGGTCACTATAAATGCACTACACAGTCACTCTCAGGGTAAAATCCAGCCCAGGGTTCAGAAACCACTGAGATATTCTGTTCCTTGGTGGAGGAATATGTTAGGGGCATGATTTCATATAATTTCCTTAGAGTCTGATGCTGTTTTCCTGCATTGGAAAGCAGCAGTGACTACAGTAAAGAAATAGGCAAGGAGGCAGCACCTCCTCTGGTGCCAGGTGAAAAAGGACCTGGAGATCCAAAGAAACATCAGGAATAAATGGAGGAGTTCAGAATGAAAAAAAAAAAAAAAAAGCTGGTATCATTTTCTAGAGCAAAAAAGGCTTCATTTAACACACCTTATAACAAAAATACCTGCTTGAGAGCTGAGTAGGAAAGTGTTGTCTCCAATTTACAGCTAGGGCAGGGAAAGGTGACAATAGTTGTCAGAGATCACAGTGTGTGTGTCAGGAGGAGTCTTGCTTTTCTTTGGTAGACTATCCTAAGCTGTTAAGAAAAGTGAGCCCCAGGAATTCAGTTGTCTGATGGAAAAGGGTACTAGAAATCCTTACTTTAAACCAGATAACACAGCTCAAATGTCACACATCACAGTGAAGTGCTCTGAAATGAGATGCAGGCCGGGATAGTTAATAGGAACTATTCAACAAGTTATTTATGAGAAGCATAAATAACTCAAAAACAGAGAGGAGGGAGTGAAATTAACCCAATCAGCAATTCATTATGAATTATTTGCTTGCTCTTAAAGGAGAACAACAAGCACCAAAGTCTCCTCCAGTCTCAACAGGAAGGTGAGGGGCAGTCAGTCAGCACAGACAGCCTGGGGAACAGGAGCTGTAACAAGGGCAGGCTCTGTCAGGGAACTCTTCCAGCCTGGTTTCCTTGTGTGGGACATAGAGAAATACCCATAGAAACAGGGTGTAAGGAAGAAAATAGGAAAAGGTGAAAACAAGCAAACTAGCGAGTAAAATTCTAAGTCAGACCAAAATGCCCACAAAATTATTTTCAAATATTAAGGAGTTTCCTTTTATGAATTTTTCCCCTGATATTTTAGTTCAGTGTCCTTTAACTTCATGAACTCCATAAGGCAATGCTCAGACTAAACACCATTTTGCTTCTTGCTTTTTGGACAGCTGAGGTCAAATTCTTTCAAAATAAATTTTGGGGAGGGAGATGGGTTTTTTGCTTCATATCTTATGAAAAGTTTTATAAATGTGGTGGCAAAATTTTGCTGATATCCAATTCTGTACAAGTCATCTTCTAACTGAGTTTGTTCCACAGAGCTAAATTCAAGTCTGTAGCCAGTTAAGTTGGATGTTAACCCTCAACATTGTCTATTCACTAGAGGCCAATGATCCTGAGGCTCAAGCAAGCTACTAAGCTGCTTTTAAAAAAATTCAAAAAATTAAAATATGGGAAGTTGATGAGGAATCTATTTTTTTTCTATTTTTCTCCTTACATTACCATAATTAAAAATATTTTCATCAGTTACAGTCAGCTTCTGAAGGAGATTCCAGTCTTGATACAAAATCAGCAGGAGGTAGAGTGTTCACTATTTTCACTGCTAATTTTCATTAATTTTTACTTCTCCAGCTAAAAATACATATACTATTTTTTTATTTTCAGTTTCAAGTCATCAATTCCTTCTACATTTCTTTTTTCCTCCACTAAATTAAAGAATCCTTTGTTCCCTGTGGGTTTTTTTTTTCCTATGCATATGGTTATAAACCATTATCAAATCACCTTTCAATCTTTCTTTTTACAAGCTTAACAAAATGAGTGCTTTAAATTTCTCACTGTAAGTCATTACATCTCCAGCCATTAAATACTTTTTATGGCTCTTTTTAACACCCTCACCAACATCCTTTAAAAGTGCAGAGGGCAGAGCAGCAGAGAGCATTGCAATAACAACCACACAGAGGTAAGCTCACCTCCCTCTCCTCCTGTGTTTATACATCCATGGATGGCATTAACCCTTTTCCCACAGCTCTGCAAAAAGCCTTCTGGAGTCATATAACTACTGTGACCCCCAAATTCCTTTCAGAGTCACTGTTTTCTGAGGCAAACTGCTCCATTCTTTAGGTTTCACTTGTGCTTCTCAGTCTGTTATCTGACATTTGGTGAGACAGAATGAAACACGTTTTGATTGAAGGGTACCCATTTGCCAAGTAAAGTAGCTCCTGCAGTCTTTTTTTTTTTTCCATGCCATCAGTCCTCACCTCTTCTGCAAGATTATCAGAAGTGATTTTTTATTCACTTCCATGTAGCTGTTGCAAATGTTTTCAAAGTTTGCTGCTAAGTTATTTCTTAAATCTCAGGCAACACAAGCAGGAAGAGATTGGCACCAGAGGCTGAGAGTGAGCTTTGTTTGAGTCATATGCAAGTTTTCTACTTACAATTGCTTCACAACACATCCCCCAAGTACATCTCTGCTTTCCACACATCTAAATAAAGGATGAAAGAATAATGCTGGCAGAGGAAAAGAGGTGTAGACAAGTTAGTGGGCTTGTTCACAGCTCTGCTAAAAATTGAGGAATGGAATTCCCATATCTGTGTCTTATTATTTGTACTTCTTGTCTAACCAGCCATAACCTGTCTAGAATTTTTGCATTTTTCTCTATATGTTTTGCCTTCTCCTCAGATACAAAAGAAAAAAAAAATATTGCCATCAGTTTGTTCCATCTGTCTGGCTTTCTAAAGGGAATATGCTACCTGAGTAGGAATTTACACTAAATAGTAGTTGTATGCTTCAATTCTGGAAGCTGCTTTAAGTAGACTATAGTAACTCCTTCTGCTTTTAAAAGAACTTTTTCTTCTGTTGTTGTTGCCTTTAAGAAGAATTCGGTTGCATCTGCTAGTGGTCATTTTCTGATAGTTGTGGGGATTTTTGTGTGTTTTGAGTTCTCTGGTCCACAGCAAAATAGACTGGTTTGAATATAAAGCTACCAGGAGTTGTATGGAAATAGAAGTGTTGCCTGTTGGAGCATCAGCAGTGTTTTCACAAATGAGTGTAAAGGTTGTGAGATGGAGCATCTTACTTGGAGCCAGGTCTGCTGGGAGATTTATGGGCAAAAAGTAGAAAAATTCCTGGGGAGGATGAATTATTCAAGGCCAGGAAAGAGGTAGGTAAACCTGTGAGAGGAGATCCTAGGGGAAGAAAGGCAGATCTGTCTAAATGATGGTGCAGCAATCCCAATGGGGTTAGACTGCCAGGCTCAGAAACAAAGGGGCTAAGATTAGATTTGGTGCTTATGGTCTCCCCTCCAGTATTGAGTTCATTAAAGCTGCAGGAACTGATTCAGTGTGTGGAGGTTTCCTGACCTCGGGGTCACAAAATAAGCTTGTTTCATAAGGCTTGTGCACCTTCCATCTCTGCTTTCTCATTCACTTTCTCTCTTACTCTCCCCTTCCCCACACTCTTTGTAGCCTCCAGTCCCAGACTTTCCCTCTGGGATCTTTATCACATCCCACTGTGATCCTGTCTCAGGCTTTGTCCCATCAGCAGCAGCCTTGCAGGCCCTCACTCTTCTCCCATTTCTCCCTTTAAATCACAGTCCTTCCCACACAGGACTGTCATTGCCATCACTGTCTCCCCCTGTTTCACCTGGGATCCTTCCTCTCATCCCACTGCTAGACTATATCCTGTGTTTGGGTCTGGGAGGTTTCCTTGAGTCCTTACCAGGATGTCACTGAGACCACCAGAACAGACTCTCAGATTTCAGACATCTGCTGCACCAAGTATGATTGAAGTGTCTTAGAAGACAACCCAAAGCCATTCTTATCCCCAGCAGGAGCATTGCCAGTGTGGATGGTAACTTTTGGGAATATGTAACTGTTATAACATTTAACAAATACCTGCCAAGAATATACAGTGATTTCCCAAAGATATATCAAGTTTGAATAGATTTTTACAGGTAAGGCAAATCTCTGATATATGTAACTGTAATCTTTCTATCTAGCTTCTAATTCCAAATGATGAGAATGATAGAGTTTTTATAATAATCTATTTTATTTTTATGTAAAAAAATCCCCTGTGGCTTTTGAACATCTTTGCTTTTCTTTGTGCAGAAAAGGTAAGGAAAAGTTTTCTTAAAGGAGTGATAAGATCAGTTTGTCTAACTTGATTTGACTTTACAACAACAATTTTGAAACAAGGCAGAAAAAGTCAATATTTCAGGATAAAATGAGTCACATCTTTTATTCTATATAACCTTCAATGTAACTAGCTGTTTGAAATTTTGCACGAAATCAGAATTAACACACTTGGCTGCTGAAGAAAAAATAAACTCAGCACACAAATCAATAGTATCTTCAATAACATCTGCAAATGCTGACAAATCACAGCTCCATGGCATCCTCCCTAACCCAGTGGTGTGACTTTGTTCCAGTGATGTCTCAGAGGGTCAGTGACTCAAATTTCCTGCAGCAAATGGGCTTTTCCTAGAGCTCTTTTACCCAAACATTGACAGGCTCAAGACCTGTTCAGTTATTGATACATGATTTTAACTTCCAAATCTTTATCTATCTCATGTAGCAATTCCTCATCTAATGGAGACTGTTTTTTGTCCTCCTGGATTTATTATTGTTCTGTAACAGTGTTTTAACTGCATTTCTAATCTGTTAAATCATATCTTGCAAATACAATTTATATTGATCTAGAATTCAATTTTTCTTAATTTAGTTTCTGATAGTATTGTATGAAAACATTTGCAGAAGCAATTTAATATGTATTACAAAAGGATGAGGTATCAAGTCTGATATTTCTTTTGCAGAACAGATAAATATACATTTTATTCTCTTAAATTATCCTAACAATAAGAAAAATCTGTATTTCAAAGGGGCTTTAAAGAATTAGTTGTGGATAACATTCTGTCTACAGTTATTTAATGAATTAGTTGTGGATAACATTTTTTCTACAGTTATTTAAAGATTTAGTTGTGGATAACATTCTCTTTGTCGTTGCACCAATGCTTCCTTCTTAATCTAGTTATTTAGAATATTTACAGATAAGTTTTAATTTTAAATATTTAGAGGCTAGATTTACCTGTTCTGATTTTTCACTCTGATTGCTTAAGAAGTGATGCCTCAACTTTATTGTACGGCAAGTGATACAACATATAAATCCTATGTAATCCCAATCCTGAATCTTTGCATCAGGCTAACCGTGGAACAAGCAGTAAATTCATAACAAATATATTGATTTCAAAGTGTGTGTTTTGGACTGGAAGACTTACATGAAAAAAACATTGTTTGGCCTATTGATTTCTGCCAATTATTTGTATTTGCCTATGTGTGATCATTACACCAAACTTGTAGTTCAACATAAAGTTTGTCGAGAAGAGTTAGACAGGAAAATGGGAGAAATCAGGTGTATTTTCTCAAATTTACTTAGATAATCACACAGCCTAAGAGCAAAAGGAAACATCTCAGATGTAGCTTGGTCCACAGGATAGTCTGTCAGAGATCTATGGTAGAATATTAATTTACATTTTAAATTAAGTTGTGTCCATAGATATGAACCAAAAGATTGCTAGGGTAAAGAATATCCCCAGCTTGTCACCTTGGAGACCAGGTTGAAAACTGAGCCACTTCCCATATTGTTTGCCAAAATAAAATTTAAGTCAAATATAACCTTATAAACACCATAGATTTTCCCTTATCAATAACAAATACTTAGACTGTTATATTGTCTGTGACCAGATTTACCTCTGAACAGTCAGTAAGTAGAATATATGTGGACTACATAAAGGTCTTTTTTCAAATCTCTGTGACAAAGTTGTTCTGAGGATTCAAATTCTCAGTATTCAGTTACAGTTTTGATTTCTTTCAATTGCAGCAACATAGCCCCCACTATTTTATTTTGACGAGCACAAATGCTGTGCAATGTGTATGACCAGAAATGTGTTTTGTGAATTAAAATTCAGAAATTAATAAAAAAAGTATTCTAAAAATAAAGTAGCGATTACTGTATCTTCTAATCAAACTTCCATAGCTCAGAATTTCAGAGGTTTATTCCAGTAAACCAGCAAAGGTTTCTAAAATTTCCTCCCCCTGAGATTTAACTGCATCCCAGTTCCTCTAGGGCCAGAGAAGTCTAATGTCTGAAGGCCAGCTGATTTTTCAACACTCTTACAAATACCAGAAACTGAGGCCATCAAAACTTGTGAATCAACACCTTCCACCGGAGTTTCCTGACAAATTCTAAGATGCACCTGGCTGCCCTTGGCCTGTGGGAGTATTTCGGCTTTTAGGGGTCATTGGAACAACCCAGTTCCTTGTGCTCCTAACATCATCCTGGGTTTTTTCAGTGAAATATTAAGGGCCAAAACTCTCACTATTTCAATGGCAACTTAGGACACCCTATAGACAAAATTGACTGCCAGGTTTCCTGTCAAGTTTGACTCTTCACAACTGTGCAGCTGGGGTGGTGAGAAGTTGCCAGATTGCAGGAAATAATTACAGTAAAATTTCACAAAAATGCAAATATGTAAACCAAAGCTAATTAAAACGGAGAAATGATGGTACTAATTGACCTTTACAGAACTCATATAGTATGGACTTCAAATGGGAAAATAAATGCAGCCAGGTGATGGTGATGAAACAGCAAATATAATTCCATGGCAACCCTCCCTCTTTCTGCGCCTCATTTGAATTCTGACTAAACACTTAACAAACTTTGTGCTTACACACAAAGTCCTTAAAGAGAATTAAAGCCCAAAATCCTCATTGTAGATATTTTTATCATCTTAGGGTTTTTTTTGTGGGGCTTTTTTGGTGAGGTGTTGTTTGGGGTTTTTTTGGAGGGGAGAGGGGAGTGTCATTATTTTTTTTTTTTAGGAGATTAAGGAGAAAATTAGCACCTAAATTCTTTCACAAACAATTGTGAAATATCCCATGCTGATGTGAGCTTGCTGCAACTCTAGTTTTTTTGTTTCACTTATCCATTAAACAATCCCTGCCCCTGCCCAGGTTGCTGTGCTTCATTCCTCCTTGGAGCTCAGTAATGCCACAGAAATCAATCTGCATCCTGTCCCGGTTATTTAGTGAGTTAAAGTGACTCACACAGTGGTCTGTAAATGGCAAAATTGACTGACAGGACTCTACAGCCTCAGGGAGTGGTGGAAAAGGACCTGGCAGCAAACCACGAGATCACATCTGCTCAATCACAAGGGTTTGCACAAAGAGCCTTTTTTGACAAACTGACTGCAGAAAGAACTCCACAGCCAGCACTTTTGCTTCCCAGCTAAAAGTTGTGTGGTCCTTTTAGGAAGAATGTAGCAGTGCTCCAGAAACAATCTGGGCCCAACAAAAGAGCTACCCAGGTTTTGACCCCTGGAGATCCCTCTATTGTGTCCTGAAAATTAAGTGGGTCATGTAAGAATTTCTAAGGTTTAACAGTAAAGTGATCCTGCTTGTCCTGTAGTGGGGGTAAAAAAAGAGCAAAATATTAAGTTCCAGGATGTGACACTTCAACACAAGATGGCTGCTCCTCACAACTCTACTTCTTAATACATGAGGATAGTGAAAAAGTGTGCTGTGAAGAACTCCTTCAGTAAAGGAGTGAAAGGTTTCAGTGAGAGAAAATGTTGTCTTGAAAAAGGAATGCTCTAAATACCTTAATAATGAATGATAAAATCACAGAATGAAATTATACATTCTCTAGCAAACAGTGTTATTTAGTAGGGATTTAAAAAAAAAAAAAGGAAGAAAATCAAAACCAAAAGAAAAGATAAATGTTATGACTTGGCCAGAAAAAGCATACTGAATGAATTTTTTTATTAGTTCATCTGTCTTTTCAAGTGATATTTGGTAGTTAAGTGAATGATGAGAGACACAAGGTCTACAAGGAAAGACAGAAAATAATGAAAGGAGGAATAAAGCTGCTAAAACTCCCCTTAGTTACAGATTCATTTCCAGCAGCAAGGGTCTGTCCTAAGCAATGCTTCCAAAATATGGACACAAAGCATAAAATCTTAAATGAAGGGGAACAGTATATCTTTTGTTATTGCTTTAATATGTGGGAAATAAATTCTTATCTTTAAATTTTAGCATTACATAGCTTAGACAATGCCTTTGGAATGACCTGCATTGTAGAAATCCTGTGGACTAACACAATTCAGTAGTATAAAACATAATTTCTGAAGTCCTGGCTAGATTCACATATCTTTGTTTAAAGTCATAATCAGGTGAGTTTGTTCTAAATCATCTGTTTGTACATGCAGTCTCTGGACTCCTGGCTTTTGTACAAAAAAACTGGCCATAATTTAAAAAATACCATCTCTGCTTTTTTCCTCCTTTCACAGAGGATTAATTTATCTTACTTAAATTAACAAGCTTTTTTACACTATTTTAATCAGAATAGTCGTCAAGGCACTACAATAAGTTTCTGCAGCCTGATTCTTGACATGCAGATATTGAGAATTCATGTTTATTTAATTGCAGAGAAAAGAATGTTTTGCCATTTTTCTCTAGGAAAGCAAGAACCAACACAGAAGTGTGACAGGCTGTAAATTTGATAAGATGTCTTGTACTGCAATTTTTTATTTATCCTCATGGGACTCTTTGAGCTTTCCCAGATCTACCTTTTACCACAGAATTGCCTGATGTTCTTCATCAGCTTTTAAAACTAGAATTGTTACAAATGAGAGCTTACAGTGGCAGCCCTGGTTTATTTTATGCGATGCCGCCACATAATAATTGTATTACATAAGTTTGGCAGCATTTCACAGCTGCATTAAGTCATGTTAATGGGAGGTATCCAGTTCCTAATGTTGAAAACTGCTTCTACACAGAAGCTGATTGAATTGGTTTGCCTCACTAGCAGAGGCTCACTCATTTATTTCAGTTTTTAAAGGGAGGCCTGACATTATCCAATTTGTATGTCTGATGAAAAGTTTCATTAAATGGTGGGTAAAGTGGTGTGGAATGAAATCTGACTGTTCACAAAGGAAAAAAAAACCAACAAAACCAAATGAAATTTTCTTTATACATTATTTTTTTTAGTCAAGAGAGTAGAAAGAAGAGCCTTCTTATGTTACAAATGTAAAGTACTTTCAGGTTTATTTGATACCTCTGAGACCCCACCAAATTTTCTTAATCACGCAAGCCTGTCTCCAAGCAGTTATGTAAAGCTCAGATGAGGCCAGAGTGGTTAAGCTGATGTTTAATGAAGAGCTCAGACACTTGTGGGTGGAGGTTTAGTAAACCAGCAATTTGTAGGGTCCAGGGTGGTGCAGCTGGCAGCTGGTGCCGGGGGTGCCCGTGGGACTCCTTCCTGCAGAGCAGCCCCTGCCTCACCTCCCCACCAGCACCTTTTCTTCCCCTCATTCCCACAATCCTCCCCCTCTCCACAGGAACACAGACACCCACCTGCCCGTGTCCCACCCACCCAGCTGCTCCTCCTGGCCCCCTGCACACCTTCAGACACCTGTGCAGGCAGGGGATCCCTGTCTCTGTAGCCAGCTGCCTCACCCCTCCCTTCCATCAGCCGCTATCTGGTTTGCTTGTCCTTGTGCCAGCAGATGCTCCTGCTCCCCAGCTGCAGCCAGCACGGATCCTGCCTGTGTGTGCATCCGGAGGGAGCACAGGGAAAGCTCTGCACCTGTCCTTCTTCCTGCCTCAGAGAAGGCAGTGGCCACACAGAGCGACTTGTAGACCATTTTTGACCTGTTGGTGGCTTTTCTATCCTTCACTAGCGGGTAGTGATGACACCATCACCATTTCAAACCCCAGGTGACTCAGTTTGTGACATGCTGAGCAGGGCCCAGGTGTGAACCTGGAGGAAACAGTGTCACTGCTAAATTCTGCCTGGGCTCACCACATAGCTCCAGTGAGTCACAGGCATCTGCATCTGTGCATGAAGACAAGGGAGTCTCAGGTCTTGATTCACTCTCAAGCTTATAAAACCCATCATCTATGCGTGTGGAAGGCTCTGGAAGAATGTGGCAGACACAGAAGACTTGAGAACTTGATTAAACATATGCCAAACTTCATCATAATGGTTCCATTCACTTCATGGGACCATATCACCTGACATTAGTAAAAGGAAAAACTAACAGACCTGAAACAAACTTAAGTGTTTAAAATAGTAATAAAGAAAATAAATTCAAGGTTATTAATCTAATTTAAGCCTAGTATATATACTTACCTAAGTAAATTCTTTTTTCTGTTTTCACTTTCCCAAAGCTGTGCCTTTATAAACTGAAAGAGTCAGGAAGCCTGTTGCATTTCCAGATCTGGAACCCATATACATTTCAGAGCATCCTTCGAGGTAGATTATAGACAAGTCTGAGAGGACCTCACTTGTGACACAGGAACTTTGCCAGCTTTCATGGTTTTGTGTCAAACACAGCTCCTGGGCTGTGGGACAGGCAGGAGGAGAACAGTGAGCACACTACTCCTTCCTAAAAAAGCTTCTCCTTGCTCCTTAGGGAGCGTGAGTCTTCAGCCAAGGGGTCAGGGCACAGAAAGATGAAACACAGGGGTACAGTCTTTGCCTGAAGCAGTAACCATGAATATTATTAGATAAAATAAGTTCTTGGAATAGGAATGGAAATCCAAGCTTTCACTCTTTCCATGAAAATATTTAAACTTTCATGATGGATTGGACTTTAAAGTCATCCTTGAACTCAGTGACCACTTCCTAGCATACCCCGCTTTAGCATGCTGCATTTTGTAGCTGCTATTTCAAGGAGAAAGGTCATTTTCCTGAGAACTACCTTTGAAGAACTCAGCTTTACGTGCCCATGGCTTCTTTGCAAAACTGCCTTTAGTGGTGACAAGTCTAAGCACGGTCCCATGCATCAGTCAGTCTTACAGAATTTTATTGACAGTGCAGGAGAGACACAAGTGTCATTTCAAAAGACATTTTCTGTTCTGAAAAAACAAAATATCCATGTATGGAAAGTGCACTATTAAGGAGACAACATCTTACAGCTACTCATAAAAATGAAAAAGAAATCTATGTAACTATGATCAAATTAAAAATATAATTCACTTATACTTGCAATGTAAAAGGAATAAAAAATGCTAGCTAGGTTGTGGTCTTCAGACCAGGATCAGCTTGAGAAAGGGAAGATTATACGTCCAAAACCTTTTTTCTAAGAAATAAAGATTACACAAATATAAGAACTTTTAACACACCAGAATATTCTCAAGGTTGAATTAAAATATAGTTCACCTATCAGCATTGTACAGAAGACACTGTTAAAATAAATGGTGCTAATTTAGTGTGAGAGGAAAATGACCGGACTGACAGCTGTGGTGAATTTTGTTCAGAAAACACTACTAGAAAGGCAAATTTCCCTAGGTTGTCATCATCAATTCACCTTACCTAGAAAGAGCTATCACAGAGGCAATTACTGCATCAAACCTACTCGTATTTTTTATCTTTTTTTGGTCACATGGCTTCTGCCTTACTGGGTTTTAGATTGATACAGTCGAGCTCGTTGAATCTAGTCCAGCAAGCAGGCACGGTATCACACTGGCTGGAATACTCTGGGGAACTGACAGATCCCAGGTCAAATACTGATGTGTTTCTCACACTCAGAAGAGTAAGATACATCTGTGCATGGCCAGAGGTGCAGCACAGCAGCAATGCAGCTGGTGTGGAGAGACATCCCCAGCCTGTGCCACGCCCATGTCCATGCCCATGTCCGTGACTGTGTCCATGCTCACGTCCTGCCCGTGTCCTGCTCTTGCAGGCAGCTGCTCCAGAGCTGTGCCTGGGCTTGGCCTGGGCCAGGGATACCAGAATTGTGTGCTCTGAGCCTGCGCCACAGTGTGATCCATGGCACAGTCCATTGGGGTGATCCCTAAATTTGCTCCCTGAAAGGCATGCTCCTGGTGCAAGCTGGAACGCTGACTGTCCTGGCTCCTCCCCACCCCTTCAGCTCAGGTTCCCTTGGCTGGGATTAACTGCAGGTGCAAAAACAGCATAGGAGCCAGAACCTGAAGGACCAGCCCAGAGATAAGGTTTGATTTAAATATTTCCTTTGAATTTGTACTGGGTGCGTGTGTCTAGGAGGGATCTCTGTAAGGACTGGCTGCAGCTGCTCCATGCCCAACACAGCTGATTCCAGACAACTCCAACTGACCCAGTGTGGCAGGCACATAAAGGGGAAGGGGCTGAAAGTGCCAAATGGAGACAGAGAACCAAAAGGATCAGAAACAGAAGAAGTGAGATCAGAGGAGCAGCCAGAGAAGGAAGAAGAGAAGGAGAAAGTTCTACCTGGCCTCACTTCAGCTCATGCAGATGGCCATTCCCAAGAAGGCTGCCACTGTGCTAGAGGAGAGGAATAATATGAGAAGGAGAAAACCTCAGAGAGAAACAGCTAGTTTTGGAGTGTGACCCCCTGGACTGCCTGCACAGCTCAGATGGTGAAGTCTGGGGAGAGTATGTGACACTGACCCTGGGAAAAGGAGGGGAAGTGTTGCCTCCAAGTTTATACATACGTTATTCTTGTTTACTACTACCTGCATCAGCAATTAAATACTTATTTTAACTGACAATAAATTCTGTGGTTTGTGTCTCTCCACAAAGGTAATTGATGTCATTGTCCATATCTGAACACATGAACTGTTTTATTCTTGTCTTTCCTATTTTCTTCCCCTCATCCCACTCAGTGAGGTAACTGAGTAGCTAGGTGGGAGTTTGGCTGTCAGCCAAGGCTAACACACCATAGATTTATTTTATTTTAAATGAAAATTACTCTAAAGTACCTGCTGTTGGGGTTTTGTTGTTTTTGGGGCATTTGCAAATATTAAAATAATTCCAGCTAAAAGCAGACTACTCTTAGTTTGGGATTTTAGCATTCAAATAAGATTATTTCCAAAAAATTGACCCTAATGGATAAAAGAGAAAGTTCTTCAAAGACATCAAGTGAAATTAAGTTACTGAAAATGTTTTGTTAAGCTTTGGATGAGACCCTTGGGGAAATTTCTAAGCAGAGCTTCTGATGCCTCCATGTTCTCTACAGGTTAAAAGAAAATTTAGAATTGAATTTAATGCTCTTTGAACCTAAAATCAATACAAACTCGGAATAACACAGCAGTGAAAAAGTGATTTTAATTCAAAACAGAAAGCAGAATGCATCCCTGGTCATTTTAGATTTAGAAAAATTAATTAACTTTGACACAAGTACAAGTGAGCTGGCTCATTGCATGTCTTTCGAAGTCCAAGACAATCTTCTTAACAATCCGCTTAGTATAATTGGAGTAAATGGAGAAATACATTTGAAAATGTCAGAATTGCAATCGATATAATTGACCAGAAAGGGGTAACGGCTCTGTTACTCCCTCATGTAGCCAATGAAATGCTCTATTTTAATGAGACTATCCTAGAGAGGTTTAAATTTAAAATTATAAGGAATATGTCCAGCAGCGTGCAAAAGGTGAGATGGAATCCCATTCAATTCTTGGAGTTCTCAGTGTAGACAGAAGTTTTGATGATAGACTTTGAAAAAAATAAGGTTCTTGTCCCAGAGAGACATTAACTGATCTCAATTACCTTAGAGCTAATCAGTGTTAAGGATGTTGAAAGTTAATAGTTTTTGCTGGAGTACCATGGCTTATCTACATTTCCTTGATACTTGAAAAAAAATTTTTGCATGTTCTTTGTACTGAAGATTAACCTTGTAAATATTCATGCTTAGATGAGGAATGGAAATACAGGATGAAGACACATGAAGAGCTCTGACAGTCATGAAGTGTATTTGAATATAGATTAGAAGAAAACTGTTTCAAAGTGAAAACTAAAGTTTAAAAATCTACAATTCCATCATAATTTCATTTTAACAGAATTTGCTATTATTTTGAATGGGTCACATTAATAATTTCAGTTTTGGAAGAAACCCTTATGCTCCAAGTAAAATTTCAACTGTTAACTATTAAGGTGCTCTTCTTAATGTCATTTTTGTCATGATGTGTATTGCTTTCTTTGACTGAAAATATGCTACTTTTTGACACTGAGTGAGCTAAAAACTGAAAATGAAAATTAAATTGCCCAATACCACAGAAACAAAAAGTCTGCAATATGAATACCCTTCGGTTTACATTTGAGATGTTTGTCAATGTTTGGCATTCTTCTAGTTGTTGCTGTTCCTGTTAGAAGGTAATATTAATTACAATAATTAAGATTATTTTACAAAAACACAGTAAACACCAGAAATTCTTCAACACAGAAACCTCACCAGAGCTGATATTGTTTGTTTGTTTGTCTTTGTTATGTTGGGTATTTTTGGGCTCTTTAGTGGTGGATTTTCAGCAGCATAGAATTTAGAATGACCTTTTATTTTTTTGGGTTTATTCTGCAAGTGATCCTCAACTGCTGTAGCTGTCTGCATCCGCAGTGTCTGTGTACTCAGAGGTGATCACTGGAAAGAGAATTGTTTCATATGTGTGTCACAGCTGGAGGACAGTTCGAATGTCCACAACCTCAACAAGATTTTATCCCACTGCCAGACTGACAGAGAAAACACTGGGAAGTAAAACAAAATTTATTTCAATGCCTATTTTGCCTATGGGGAGAATATGATCAAACACAAGTATAATTCTACCCAGAAGCCCAGGTATTTATGAAATTAGGACACAGCTTATAAGTAAAGACAATGAAATAGGTACACTGATCAGATACGGAGGCATTTGAGTGTTTTCCCTCTCTAATAGATATGGGGACAAATTTTGAAGGCTTTATTACTTAGCTGAAATGATGAGAGCCACAAACTGCTTCTCTGGAAAGGAAATAAAGCAAAACCCACAAAACCCTCTATACAAGGGTGTCCCTTCATGCCAGGTGTGCACAGAAGCAAAAAGACAGGTGGGTAGAGAACAATTTTGTGGAGACACTACCACTTGCACTGAAATTTTCTAGAACTGAAAACAAAAATGCCCTCATTTCCTCCCCCTCCTGCCTTGTTACACTTCAATAGCTATCTTCATACTGAAAGTGGGATCCCTTCCCTTCCCTTCCCTTCCCTTCCCTTNAGAATTTTGAAACATTTCAGTTTCAATGTCATCCATCTCCTCTTTGATCCCACAAGATCACTTTATCAGTCTCACTGTTTAATCGTTCTCCCCAAGTCTGCTTCAGTATCAGAGACTCTCCTGAACTTTGTACAAATTTAGAAAGCTCTTGAAGACTTTAAAGGTATGAAAAACTATAAAGGTATGGATAGAAGGAATTAAAGTTTAAAATAGGATTTCTGAAGTGGAGGTCTGCTAATTTAGTGGTCTTTGATCAGTTATTAACCTGCAGTTGATCAGTTTATTAACCTGAGTTCAGGAAGAAAATTCAGAAAGTTTTGAAATACTGAATATAAGGAACCAATGTTTGAAATACATGTAGCTGCTGAAACTTTTTTAAAGTATAATCCACAGAATAATTAAGAGCCTGTTCAAATGTCCCTAGTGCAGTGATGACATTTTAATCTTTGGCAAAAATAAGGAAGTAGGCAGGCAAACTTTTGGGATTTTTGAATGACTGCCTGATAGCTATTAATCTAATATTTCACAGTGCAAACTGAAACTGAATGAAATAATGCTGTAAGTTTTTTCCCCCTAGAAAATTTTATAGAAATATAAAAATAACAGAAAACTCCAAAGAAGTTCAGCATTTGCATTGTAAAATTTCTTTGCATACAGCCCAACATTCTGTGGGAAAGGTACCTTAAAACCACTTCTCATCTGATGAACTGAGGTGGAGCCTCCTTATTCTAAGCCAGGAAAATCACCAAAGTGTGATTTCCTTTTTTAAACATCTCCTCACGTACCTTACCTCACAGCTGAACCTGCTAGAGATTTCTGCTCATGATCACTTATACATTTTACCAGACTTTTTCCCACTGGCTGCAGGATATAAATTACTGTCTGCCTCCTGGTTCAGTCTAAGTGAAATATCATGTGTGAACAGCCATGCTTAATGATGACCAGATGTCAGGATCTCAAACTCTGACATCTTTCTTAAGACAACCTCTGAATACTGACTGACTCAAACATAATTTCCCTCCGTAACTTTGGCCAAACCACTTGTGGCAAAAACCCCACCTTAAAACCCAGACAGACAAACAAAACTCCGCCGTGCATTAATTGTTTCTGTCCAGTTTAGAGAATTTAGAATTTGAATTTCCAAAACTTAAGTCCTCATGGAAGCTGAAGGGAAAATCAAATCTTCTGTACATTTTATAATCGTGCCATAAATACTCGAATGTGGTAATTGACCATCTTAGGTGGAAAAATGAGTTGTTGAAGAGCAATACAGGAAGACAGCCAGGCAGTATCCAAAGAACATTCTGCTCAGATTCAAACAATCCAGACATATATTTTATGCTGATTCTGTCCCCTTCTTACAGAAAAAAACCGAAAAAAAACCCCAAAACCCAGAAGGGAACTGGGCATATGAGTAAAGAGCAGCTCATGTTTCTCCAAGATAGAGATTGTTTAGATGGACAGATTTGAGACCCTACAAAACTGTTCACTTCAACAGCCAAACACAGTTGTTCACCTGAAGGAATCAGGCAGACTTGAGAGGAAATATTTTCCTGTAACCTGTTTGAAGTGACCTTCTTGGGAAACAGTTCCCAGGAAAAGAAAACAGTTCATCCATCTAGAGAAAAAAAATTGCCCCCAAAGAAAGGACAACCCCTCGTTTTTCAAGCAAAAAGTATATCTGGGCTGCACAGAAAGAACTAGATAGGATAATCTTACCATTGTGCCAGCATCAAGATAGACATTTCACAAAAGAAAGCTGGCCAGCCCTGAGTCAGTCTGTCCTGCAGAGAGGTAATGAAGTGTATTCAGGTGTGACTCTGTATGCTAGAGGTTCATGGTAGGTAGACAGTGTGTGCCACTAAACCCAATATGGTATTTCCATGACTTCCATCCCTTTCCTTTTCACCCCTAAATTTTTGATGCACATCTGAATGCATAGGTGAACTTAAAAATTGTTCACCACATATAAAAAAGGTCTATGAAAACTCCTGAGCCTGCGCCCCAATCTTGATTCCAAGAAATAAGTGGCATCATTATCATGTAGTGTCACTCATCATAAGGTGTGAGAATGCTTTTAGCTGAAAATAGATGCCTTTTTGCATAGTGAAGGACCACCAGTATTTCTTATTTGTTTTGTATTGATTTACACATACGAAGTTCTATATCTTTAATAGAAGCAATTATATCCTATTAAGATATTTTAGTCCTGGAATCCAAATGTAACCAGTTCAAATCCTGCTTAACATTTACACTAAATGCTATATAACTGCTATGAGTTTTTTTATTTTTGTGTAAAAGTCTAATTTTATCCTTCTCAATATATGTGTTGACACTATTATTTATAGTTAAATTATAATTCCTAATAATAAAAGCCAGTGATCATAGCAAAGCTTGCTGTTAATATTTGCCCAGCCTGCTAGAACTGTGGTCTGTTATGTTCATCAAGCAGTGGAATAACATTATCATTAGGAAACTCATTCCCATATACTTAATTAATAATTTAAGCACTATGGGATTGTTACGGAAAGTCTTTTATAGTGCCATGTGTAACATAAAATGACATAACATCAAAATAATTTAAGTAAAAAGTAACTCTCACCCTGAAACAAATTGCTCAAGAGGATTTAGTAAATAAAAGATTATTTAGGAACAAAAAGTTAATTTAGAATTACTCAGGTTTGGCTTTTTTCTCCAAACATAGACTCTTGTTTGGAAAGATTTATATATTTCTCTTCAAACAGTGAAATCTATAATAAATTAAGGAGAATCAATAAGACAAAAATGCAAATTTTTGCAAATAAGCCATTCAATTTCCAGTCACAGAAGATTTACAAAGTCAAGCTGTTGTCCTCCCAGGTGTCTGAAACATGGTATTTGTTGCATGGTGTTAGACATCCTCTGCACTGAAAGCCACAGATTGGAAAGGGTCTTCAAAACTGCAAGGAAGAGGCCAACAGAAGAGTAGAACAGTAGAGGTTTGAAGGACTGATAATTCCAGAATAAAATCTATGGTTTCCTCTGCTGAAAGAAGCATTTCCTGTTTGAGGGATATCACAGTTATGTGCCATGCAGTTAAAGCAGTACAGGAAGTATCATAACATGTGATAAAATGCCTAACAAGGGAGGCAATCATCAGAATACAATCGACTCTGACAACCTCCAGTGTTGCACTTTTGTAGTGCTTTTGATGCCACAAATATCAAATGTGAATGACCCAAGAGAGAGGGTGTGACTTGAAGTTTACCATGGGCTTGAGGCCAAAATGATGGAAAGTTGTTTAAGCAGTGGATAGACAGCCAACATTTTCACTGGTTTGGAATGGTCAATAATAGTCTAATCAACAACCTGACTAACACTGCTGTTAATTAAGAAAGCTAAATTAATCAGATTTATAATCTTTCTGGTTTTTTATTCCAATATCCTCTTCATACGGAAAATGTGAATAGATTTTGGGAGAAACATAATACAACTACATTTGTACCAAAGGACATGATAGAAACGAAATGGATTCCTTTGGGTTGAGACTTCAAAGCAGTTCCTGAAAGAAATGTAGTCCAACTGATTCTAAACATAGAATTGTAGCTGTGACCTTTAGATATGAATTTCTATGCTTTTATTTTAGACTTAACATCCTTGCAAGGGTAGAGTATGTTGGATTTGTTTCAGGGGTCAAAAATAAGCAAAAAAGATGGTACCTGGCAATCAAAAAGAGAAGCAAATCAACCCAACACAAAGTTAAAAATAAATAATGGTGACCAGGAAACATCTAGGATTACAGCCAAGGGATATGTGTGTGTGAAGTGATCAGGGAGCTGTAGATAGCCCAGGATAATAGGTTTATGTCTTGCCAGCAAGTTGCTTTCAGGTTATGTGAAATTCCCATATGATTCTGATGGAAGAATTGCTCCACCTGATTTACAAGGTTCTCCTGGATGAGATAAAGGTAAAACTATACTCTGTGGGGAAGTAATAAAAAACTGATAATCATTATTCACTATGATTTTTACTATGCCAGTGTTTTCTCTCAAGCAGGAGAAGCTAAAATTAGGACTATTCCTACCAAGTTCATATACCTCTCATTTGAAATCTATCTTATTACAGGCCTTTAATAATAACACTTCATGGACAAAAAAAACATCCCAATAACATGGGAAATTCAATAATTGCAATCGCTTAGGGTTTTTTTTAAAGAGTATTTACTATCATTTACATAGGAATTCTACATAGAGCCCCTGTTCTGTAAATGGCTCTATGTGAGGACATGCACATGCAGCTGACCAGGGAGGAGATGTAAAGATTAATTTATTTGAATTACAGGACTAGGGGAAAAAAGCCCCTACTTCTCACATCCTCACAGCTGCCTCTTCTTGCACTATTTTAAAAGGTAAGTTGAAATAAGGTTGCAAGAACTGTTTCTAGGAAGTCAAATAAAAAGCTACTCAGGGTTTCATCCAGTGTGGAGACTTCATGAGCACAATTAAAAAAAAACCAAACTAGTCGTTTTAAACATATTAAGTGATTACTTGTTGTAGTAAAGGTTTTACAGACTTCCTAGAAGGTGCAGATTTGCTCTAGTGATGTTTTTTCTTTCAGAGTGAAGGAATTTCAGACTAATCTCTTAATATAGAAGCTCTCTAGAAATTGCTTTGTATCAGTTATGTTCCCCCTGTCTGTTAAGTGCAAACAAATACCCAAATCTGTTATTCTCCTGTGATTTCAGTTGTGTTCTTTGAAATGACGTGCCAACACTGTGAGTGACATATCCATCTTCTGGTAATTTGTCATTGATAGATTATTCTTTAATTAAAGTTTCAAGATGGATTTTCTTGTACTCGGGAAAAGCAGCTTTACAGTTTTATCTGAAGGCATAACGTAACAGTGCAGATCTATAAATAGATCTCATTTAACAGAAAGATATATAAATACATATTTTTATATATTGAGGTCACATAAATATTTGCAATGCTTTCATCTCTGTTAAATACATAGAGAGTAATTTTAACCCCCAAATTTAAACACTTTCTTAGACTAAAAATACTGAAGCAAATCAATATATGTTCCAGTAGACTGGTGTTGGTGCATGTCTGTTCAACACACTGCTATCTGATCCCATGACTTGTAACGTTAATAACAAAATCAATCAAGTGCCACAAAAGTGAATTGAAAGACTACTATGGCCAAATTTGAAAACAGAATTAAGAACCACAAAACTGATTATCACTGCGTGACCTTGAGGCCACTTGAACTCCACAAAGACTGTAATTTTTTATTTAGAGACTCATCAAAGTATTTTTAGACTATGACAGGGTCAAGCTCATCACAAAATAAGGTGAAAGACACACTTGTTTCAAAGGGATGCAGTTAGAGGTATAAGGCCATGATTTACATCTCCCTAACATAAAAGAATTTGAACTCATGTCTTTCAAAACAAAGAAGCAAACAAACAAGCCTCTGAAACTCCCAAACAAATAAATAAAAAATAGTAAAAAAAGGGAGACATACACGTTTTTTTCAAAATAAGGGGCTAGGTGACCTAAGAATGGAGACCATGTTGACTTTTTTGAGCTCTGCATTTTCCCAGCCATGCCAGTCAAGCACTTCTTAACAAAGGAACATTTTTCCAGTGAATTCATTTCTAAGTAGCAGCTAGTTTTCTTTCTGGTTTTTTTTTTCCTTGCCTGTCGCAAGGTGATGAGTTGGGAGTGAAAGAACTGGCAGATTTTCTCTTCACAGACAGGTGTGATTTAGGGGTATTATTTCTATTTTCAGTATACTGTGAATCACACAGATTTGGAATGCAAGGTTTGCACAAAATGTAATGAGTCAAAGCCTTAATAAATATTTACATCTCTTGTGCAAAACTAAATAAACTATAGGTCCAGAGTACTGTAACCTTTCATTAAAAAAAAGTAAACTAGCCCCCACAGGACATGTCAGCTTCTCATACATCATATGAAATCCAACACAAACATTCAGGAGCGGTAGTATGCTTTGCAATATTTATTAAACTTGCTCCTTTATCCTCCCTCCTTATGATTCTTATAATAATGTATTATATGGCAAAAGATTATTGGGTTTGTGTTGGCTTTTTTAATAAAAAAGTCACAAAATATGTGCCATGGAGACATGAGAAAATTGCATAGTTGTTAGGAGAGACTATAGAACCTATAATGCAACACAACTTAATTGGTGTGCAAGTTACCTTCCTTACTGATTTCTGTCAAAATCTTAATTCATATCTTCTTTCTTTCCAGCTTCCTTCAGCAATTTTGTTCTGCATAAAATGTTCCATTTTTCAAAGGTTAATAAATAAATAGTGGTTAATAAATAACTATAGCATGCTTGTAGTTATCAAGAAGTGATTATTTAACATTTAATAATGAAATATTTATTAAAACATGTGTTCATCTTCTCCTAACATTTTAATTAAAGACTGACTTATAAATAATCCCCTAGAAATTACCTATTCCCATTTATGAGGTAAACTTAACTCTCTAAGGTGTTTATGATTTCCAGAATTCTGCAACCATGCTTACTCTGTTTTGGATATCAAAAATATATTAAAACCATATTCTTTTGTATTTTTTGCCTGGCTTCTTTTGTCTGCTCACACTTCTATTTTTCACCTTTCTTTTCTGAACATTCATTGTGCCTCTTCAGCCAAAGACCCCACTTTAATTTATACTGGCTGCCTTATCCACAAGTCATTCCATTCTGGTGAGACAATATTTTTTTGCTGGAGACAGAAAAAAACATTAAAAGGGGGAGGGTGTGAGGGGTGGTAAAGGAAGAAAATTAAAAATGTGTTTTATATTATTGGACTGTTGCCAGCAGCATAAAATAGCTTATAACCTGGCCTGGTAGCAGTCTGAAAAGGGTAAGTAAACTTTAAGCACAGTCTTCACAACAGAAATAGGTATGAAGACAAATTTATATTCATAAAATATACAAGATCATGCCCAAGATGTTTGAAATCTTTTTCTTTAACCAGGGAGCAGTAATGCCTAAGTTACCCTTTTCTTCATGAAATGTGTAATGGTGCTCTTTTAAGACATGCTGCATTGTAATTACTGCTTTGCTACTGCAGTGTACTTCAGGGAATTGTAACTCACTGAACAAAGGTATCTTGCTTTTAGTTGCTGAACAGGCAATTAGCTTTCCCCAAAATGGCATTTTCATATCCCAGCAGCCCCATGAAGCACAGAAAAAAGTCTATACATCATATCTTGAGCTCTCTCCTGTTTCATAGACTCTGAGGTTCCTTTCACACATGCTGCTGATCTGCGTTTGTCAGTGAAAAATCAGAATAACAAAGCAACATTCCACTCCCTCTTGTCACTTGTCATATCTTTCCTCCAAAGGAAATTTGCACTAATCAGCTGTAGCAATTTAGGAGTATTCAGACTGGAAGCTGCCTCCTCTTTCCTATCTTTTACAAGGAAGGTATTAGGTTGTGTGTGCTTGGGGAGAATTGATGCCGAGTCCTAGTGTTGGATCCCATAGGTCCCCAAACTTTCATAGTAATGAGGAAAACTTCCTCCATAAGCATTACTCCTGCTAGGAGTATTGCTTCCTGCAAAATATCAATTAAGTTTCACCCTCATGAAAAAGGAACATTGTAGATTTGTCACCCCTGAATAATGCTGAAACTTGGAAAGAATATTTATTCTGACAAAGTAATGGTTAAATTCAGGGGAAAATATTACAAAATCAAAAATAGAGCAAAAAAATCCCCAAACCCTCTCTATCATCAATCACCTTTCCTTGCTGTTTCCTAAGATATCTTGATGATAATTTTTGGGAAGGAAAAAAGTACTCCACACCTGACTTCTACCTTTAAAATTGGCCTTTAAAATGAACAGAGGAAGCTGGTGGCATAGCCTTCTTCACCCCATCTGCTTTGCTTCAGGGACCATCTATGTATTCTTTTCCTTTTATCTACGGTAAAAC
>VZTB01002454.1:684035-701291 GCA_013397245.1 Thryothorus ludovicianus
AAAAAAAAAAAAAGAAAGAAAAAACCAAATCTTTGTACTGTGGAACACTTCAGAGATCTTAAATAAGTTTTCTTCTTGCTGTAAGGAAGATTTTTTTCTTTAGTGAGAAGTATCAGTCACTGCTGCAACCTCCCCAGGGATGTGGTGGACTACCCATCACTGGAGTTCTCCAAAGTGTGATTGGACAGGACTCAATAATCTGATCTAGGCTTCCTTTCCTATGAAAGACTGGACAAGAGGATCTATCAAGTTCCTCCCCCAGCCTGAGGTCTTGTATGATTCCATGACTCCATAGGATTCTGTGAGTAGCAGGTCTCTATGAGCTTGCAAAGGGAGAGGTTTTAAGGCATTTGCTTTCCGGTTTGGAATATCTACAGCTGTGCACTAGGAGAGGAAATAAATAACAGCTATCATATCACCTAAATTGACCAAATGGAATATTAAATTGCTCATCCTCACAGAGTAGACATCTTGATCATGTTTATATCCAAAAATAAATTGTGTAGTCCTTCAGCTAACCTTTTTCAGTTCAAAAGGTGAGCTAGTTCCCTATTATTATTCTAATACCATTTAACTTTTTTTTCACTCTTTTTGATCCTTAATATTTTCTATGGAACATTCTTGCACACATGTCTGTATTTTAAGTCCCATATAATCCATTAGGCCTCGTATTTATTCAGTCCATTTCCAACTTGATACATCAGAATACCTGTTATTCTCACTCTCTATAAAGCCAGATGTGTATGACAGATCATTCTCCATCAGTAACACAGACCCAACTGGAGCAATTCCTACCAGGAAATTCAAACAAGCATAATTACTCAAGGCAAATAAAGAAGAGTTACTTGAGATCAGCTTCCTGAACTAAGAGGAAACAAAAAGATTTTTATTTTTTTTTAATAGAGATTGTTCCAAGGAATATTTCAGGGGAAAATTGTGATCCTGTCTAACAAAAATTGACGGAAATTTACAATGTGTGGCTATTTCAGTGAGCTGCTACAGATTTCTGGGAGGCTCGGACGACAGCAGGCAATTGCCATCAAGAAAGCAGCAGCTCCTCTTAGTCTCTGCAAAGTGCTGATGTGCCCACAGACTCGGTGAACAAGCAACTTGCTTTCTGTACAGCTGAAGCAAGCTGTGTCAACAAGACAGAATTTGAATTATTACATGCTGCTGTTACATCTATGGAAGCAGAAGAAGGGAGTAGATGATTATGGCCCAGAGCTTGTGGTTAGGGAGGGAGTGCCAGTAGCTCTGCAGCATTAGTTGTTGATGGAAAACATCTGCTTCCTTCCTATCCCCTTGAAACAGGCACTTGGGAAATGTTCCCGGATGGAATCTCTCTGATCTGGGTCATTCCTCTACTTGGAAGTCTTATGCAACATTTGGATCCAGTGAGAAATCATGAAATATCAGAAGGGAAAGCAGATAAGGGATCTGCTGCCTGCATTCCTGCGTCGTGCCTGACATGTGGCATAGGTGTATGGAAAGTGATGCCAGCCCCTGCTGCCACAGCAGGCAGCACAAGAGGCCCTTTTCTCTTCCCTGGGGCAGGAGTGGGGGAAATCCAGACTCCCAGTTCCATCAGAACCCATCACAGCCCAAGCTGATAATATTGATCTCCAGCTGCGGCACACTGAGCTCAGAGGTTAACTAGTTCGACACCATGAGAGGGACAGGAATGATGCACATGATTCTGGGCAGGGACTTATTCTCTACTGATTACAAATATCCCATTTTTTCCCCCAAGCACATGCTTTCTTTTCAGGACTAAAGCTCGTTCATATTCTTCCAGATAAACCACACAAAGTATCCTCATGCAAAAAATGTAAGGAATGAGATGAAAAGGAGTGGTGGCTTTGCTTAGACACCATGTTTTCAAAGTTTGTTACCAGCACATTTGATCCACCATACAATAAAAAATAAATTATCCAGGTTGTGAAACAATGAATGAAAGAGAATAAGGATATTAGAGGAGATGAAATTTTTCATTTTGAATCAAAATTTAGCCAAAAGGGTGGCGGGATTGATTTCATGGTCTCATGAAGCAGTGCCTGCAAATGAAGAAATGGAGGCTCTGTATCTAAAGAATTTCTGACTGCAGAAAGTGTGAAGACAGAACAGTTCCCCAGCCAGTGTATTAATCATTGAGTCTGAAGGGAGCTGTATTTGTATATATAACCTATATATGAACATACACATATAGAGAGAGTATATACTTTTATAGATAGGAACATTACTGAGTCTTACAGATAAGGATGAAGGAAGATAACAAGCCTTTCTTTTATATTCCTTAATGATATACATACAGAAATCTTTTTTTTTTTATTGTGTGAGTTTATATGTAATTAGTAGATAAGTGAGGTGAGGGAGATAAGAGTTTTATTTCAAGGTGCCTTTATTTTATGTGTATAGAACGTATCTATGTTAAAATGGCTGTATATAATTGAGCATTTTATTCACATTGTGTGTATGTCAGATTGGTTACTGTAATTGTGTTCAAGTCTCAAAGCAACTTGGTTTAAAACCTATAAGGACTGTAGTAAAATAAAGCAAGAAAGCAAGCCTTAAAAGTTTCCCTACATATCGGTGGACTATGATAAAGCATCTCTTCATAGCTAAAGCATCCAACCATTATGCTTCATAAATCCAAATCTGTATTACTCACATTTATTTACAATATTTTGGGAGAAACCTGGCACCATACCAGAAATACAGTTTAAAAAGCAATAAATGTCAGAGAAAAAAATCCCTTCTGTCATCAAGTGATAAAAGAAGAGTTTGCTAAATATATGGTGATGAATTAAAATATTACTAGTAAGACAGAGCCTATACATAATCTTGGAAGAGAAATTCTGGAGATAAAGAGATACCAGAGTACAAACTAGCTGTACTGTAAATAACAAAATAAAACACTACAATGAGCCATCTGCTTGCTCTTAATGGAGACAATTGGAAATTCTCATACTGTATTTATTTACTTACCTTAAAAGGACATAATTTTTTTCATTTATCTTTAAGAATTTAGGAATATTAATTAAAATGTCTAAGGAGACAATCAGAGGGAGATGGATTTGAAGTAGCAGGTCCTGAGTCTTATTCTGTTCTTTGGTCTGTGACAAATCAATTTAAAAACGCTGATTTGGCTTCCCTGATACACAGAATGGGATAACAAAGCCAAGAAACTGTTCCACTAAGTACAGGCTCATCTCTCTCAATTCACTGGGACTGTTGCTCACTTCTATTGTTCACTAAAGTCTAAATCCACAACAACATTCCGGGCGAAAAACCCCAAGAAAACTACAAAGCTCAGAGCTGGGATTCCAAAAATTCCTAAACCCTTCAGGAAGTGTTGCTAGTGGAAAAGTAACAAAGAGCAAAACTGCATTGACTGCTTGCATCCCACCACAGAAAGGTTTGTTGATGTGTGGCAGGGAATGCTTTTGCCCAAGAGCACAGCAGCAGAGCATTTATTCATCATCTAGGACACTTGGATTTGGTGTTCTCTACCCACCTATTAGAAAACTTTTTTACCATTTAAATATGTTTTTCCTCTGTGACACAAAGGTGTTAGCATGCCATCACTACCTTTATAGCGATCCACCATTTTAGAATGGTACAGGCCCTGTACCTTGTCTTTGCAAGCTGAGGGGAAAAATCAGAAAAATGTGGATAAATACACTCAGCAGCCAGTCACACGATCTCCTCCTGAACATGCTGGCAACCTCAAGTAACAGGGCTGTCAGATTTTACAAGCCCTGTTTTGATGTGGCCTAGCTCGGAAGATCACACGTGAGGCAGTTCCCCTGGTGAAATTGTTTCAGTGTGCATGAAAATAACTGAATCCTCACAAGACAGAATAAGAGATCATTAGAAAAGTGCAGAGGAATGGTAAAGAAGTAGTCAAGACTGTGTACTAAAACAGAGTAGCAAACACCTGAAGGAATGTTTTGTGGCCCAATAGGTTAGATACACATTTGATGATTCTAAAACATATGTTCCTGTATTTCCTGAATTCAGAACAAATTTTTAATATTAGATTGACAGAGAAAGTCATCTCTTAATCTGTGTTTTATCAGAAGGGGTTGGATTTAAATACTCAATATTTAGCAACATTTCAGTTTCTAAGCTTCAGCCCTGTGCCGTATACAAGTTAAATGAACAAATTATGCAGGACAAAAAAATTGTTAGTTTGTTAGCCTAATGTGGCAGGAGTATGAACTCTTACTGGGCCATGCCTGAATATTATTGCTTCCAATGAATAGAAGGACTTACTGCCCTAATCATGAATGTTTTCCAATTCTTTTCTTATGTAAACAGTTTCTGCTGCCATCACAAAGATATTATTGGTGGACAAAAGGAAAAAAATCTGTGTGGTAATGAAAGTCAAGCTGGCTTTCATAAGCTACCACACTCCATTAAGATGAAGGATATGCTGAAAAAATATACATCCCCACAAGGTAATATAAATGCCCATAGCCAACAGGATCAAAAATTTGGCAGCTTTTACACTGACATTTCTGATAGCATAGCAAAGACTGCTTTGGCAGGCATTGCCAAAGACCTGTCTCATGGCAAGGGCAACAGGACAAGGAACTGGCACTTTTTTCAGACACGAAAAAGCCACTTCATTTCCCTAGAGGTGTTACAGAAAGCTGTTAGAGAACACTGGTTACTTTAGCACAACAGAGCCCTGAAGGATAATCCAAAAAGCAGACATGGGTTTGGAAAAATATCCTAGATTGCATAATTTCATCAAGGTAACCGTCAGAGACTTACTTGAAAAGTCAAAATGGAAAATTGTGGCTTTTACCTTATGAAGTGATTCAGCACCTCTAGTGTTGATAGGAACAGGGCTGGGTGGACAGATGAAGTTATAAAAGCCAAACCTAAATTATATATGTAAATCTTAAAAAGAAAATATAATGTAAAAATTTTGGTGGGAAAACATTACTGCTAGAGAATTTTTTCCAGCACCTAAAAGCCCAAAAAATGTAGTCTTTTTTTAACAAGGAAGTAACATTCAAATAATAAATAATAAAAAAAAAAAAAAAGGATTTATGACTGTTGATGTTTATTCTTCTTTTCTTCTAACAGATCATTAACTTATAACGCAACACATTTCTGTGTCTGTCTTGGTCTACAAAGATGCAAAGACCATGGGAATATTTTAAAAGACCTCCTTCAAACTCTGACAGGCTGTTGTCTTTACTTGTCTAGTTTTCTTAAATCCTCCAAAATACTGTGGCATTATTCCCCTCTTTTTCCCAGCACTGTAAGGGAGAGTCCAGTCACAAGTAAATTTGAGGGAAAGGGCTTGTGACATCAAGTTCAGTGAGTTGCTACACACCTTTGAATGACAGCATCACATAGTTGAGTATCAGAGCACTCTAAATATTAAATTAGCACCACTGAAAGATAGCTATGCATTGCTAATGATGTCTTTAGAAAGAAAAACATTTTTCTGATCCTTTCTTTTTCATCTGTATAGCTAAACTTCCATTAGAAATAATACTTTTTATTTGCTTCACTATGCAATGTTCAAATATAAAATATTTTTACGGGTTTATAAGAAAATCTTCAGATTATACTCAAAATAAAAAAAAAATGAACAGAACAATCCCCCCACCACCTCTCTTTAAAGTACATAAATACAAATATAGATAGATGCTTGTGTATACTGAAGGCCTTCCAGTCACAGAAGTGTAGCTGAGATTATTTCTTTAACTCCGTTTATGTGGCATCAGTTATGTACACTTTCAATGTTGTCTTCAGAGAGGAAGATTGGGTTTTATTTGCTTCTTTAAATTGAAAAATCCATTTCTATTTTCCTTCTGGGAAAGATGTCTGGAAAGCATTAATCTTTAAGCAGAGATAAATTATAGGAGAAGTAATAAAAACAAACAAAATAGTAAATTGTGTAGAATAGATATAAAGACTTCTTTTCACCTTTTCTCCTTACATAGAGAAGGCCCAGCTAGTGAAAATGCAATTGAAATAGTGAAATTACTGGTATGGTTAGAAAAGGTGACTAAGTCTTGTTCCTATATGGCTTCCTATTGTAAGTATTCTTGCTCCATTCCCTGAAGCAATTGCTTCTGGACACTTTTCCATGCAGGACATCAGGCTCCATAAACCTCTTGATTTGCACCAACTTTTGATTTTGATTTTTGTCTTTTCTAAACCAGCTGATGTAGGTTTTGTTCCTATGAGGTCATATGCACAAAATTTTCTCCTAAATTTACCTAAATTTTCCCCTGCTCCCCTTGAGCAGACTTACATTCTTTTAGGCAAGTTCTATGGCAGAATTAATGCCATACATTAAGATCATTATAAATGTTTGGATAAAGTCACACTTGCCTATTATCAGAGAATCATTGCATTTTGTTAGATCTTTGGAAGAACTTGAAAAAATACCAAATTGCTAAGAGAAAGCTTTTGCTTTTTGTGGTCTGAAGATCGATAGCAAGTTTAAAAAAAAAGACAGACGAAGCCTGTGCTGGAGTTGTAATTTAATGTATTGCTAACATCTGCTTCCTTCGCATGACTAGGCACACTCACTTTTTTATTTGTTCTCTATTACCAAAATTTTCAATTCTTTGTATGAACTATGTGTTACTGTCACATTTAATATAGAAATCCTGCATGAAAGAGCTCTCACACATGTAAGTTTAATGCTTCCAGCTCCCATTCCTTCCTCTGAAGGGCTATGAACCCAGTTCTCATGCCTTGCAGGTGAAGGTTTGAATGAATATATGACAGACTTATGTGAGAGCAGATGCTCTCGTGCCCTCTTATTGTGATTGTTCCATTTTAATATTAAATAGAATATTAATATTCCATATTCAGGAGGGCAGAAGGAGGTGAACAAGCACTGAACAGAAGCGTGATCCAATACATTCCCTCTTAGGGTGCTTGCCCAGGAAAAAAGGGACACACTTTTACCCTTCCTGCTACAATCCACACTTAAAATACTTAAACTTTTGCCTGCGTTTCAAGAGGAACCTAGACTTCTCAGCAAACACTCTCATAACAAGGCACAAGCTGTGCTTACAGCCCTTCATGTCTGCTCCACACCACACAGAATTGTATCAGCAGGAAGGATGAAGAGGGCAATAAAGTCCAGGGTTTAAAGTCTTATGTGGGGTAATTAATTAAATGTATCCAAGAAGAAGGGAAAGATTCAAACATCTAAACCTCTTACTAATGGAAGCATATACTAAATGGCTAATCCACAGAGGAAATGAGGGTCAGAAAAGGTGGAGATTTAGTTTTTCTTGCTTAGCACAAGCACAATATAACAGTATCTTCAAAGATACTCAACCAGTGAGAGAAGTGAGGACAACTCAGTGTTTCAATTCTGCTGTGCTTTAAATTAGGATGAGCAGTCAGTTACCATGTCTCAAGAGTCACAAAGTAGAACTCCATGAAAATTAGTGACCTCCTAATGCTAAGGATGCAGCTGAATGGGGGTCCCTTGACTATCTAAACTTTTCTTTAGGTAATGATAGATCTAAGCACTTAAGATGAGCAAGGGCCTGCTGGCAAAGACCAAAGCCATGCTTATGTCACCATGCTTCAAGTTGGGCCAGCATGATGCTCTGGGCTCTCAGTTTTCCAACAGCATGGATATGCAATTCCCAGCTTGGTGTCAGCTCCAGCTCCATCTCAGCAGATATCAGAAGGCCTGAGAGGTTTTATGGATCTGGTCCAACTCACAAGAACATAGAGATTAGTCATGACACTTCAGTCTGAAATTGCAGGTGACAGAAAAAAAACAACTTTGCCATCCGAAAAGCCTAAAAGTTGTTGAGAATCTGAACAGAAACTGTAATTATGAGTTCAAACCTCAAAAAATAATTGTATAAAATAAAAAAGGAACCAAACCCTGTGTTCTTCCCCAGTTGCTCTGTTTGTCAGCTTGTGACTAAGCTCTCCAGCACTGAAAAATGTGGGCTGTATCCTGCAGATGAGTCAGTTGATTTGGAGGTCAACATAAAGTCAAACATCAGCCTTTCAAAGGCTTCTTCACTAACCTCTTTAGACTGTCTATAGCCTTTATTTGTGTACAAAACAAGTGATCAGCACAGCAACAAATCTTTAAAGTAAATGGAGGAGAAGCACCGTACATTTAATACATGTCTAGACAACAGCCATAGTGTTAGTTTCTGAATTACAGCACAACAAACAGGGGCATATACAGGTTAATTAGTAATAAAGTTGAACTATTAAAGTGGATCTCAGTTAATTCATTGGGTTTCAAAGTATTTTAGGCTAGATGGATTCTAGCCAAGGCTCCAAGCTTATGAAACAGTGATTCATGGCTAATAAGGGCAAATGCCCTAGAGATACGAATATTTGTTACCCCAATATGCTGACCTTTTCCCAAAGAGGCAGAAATTTAATTATCTCCTTTGAAAAGCACAATTATAGAAAGAGTCAAAACCTGATTTATATTCAATTTCTGCATTTTTCACAGATAAATAAGTAGGGAGAAAGAGAAACTGAAGGAATATTTCAAAATAGCCGGAATCAAAATTAATATATGCATGTGATTATATTTTGGGGGACTGAAGAAGACTTCTGCTGCTGCTTGTTTTGTCAGCTCTTTCAATTTTGGCCCACTTTAGGTCATAAGCCATATGATACAAACCTTTATTTACAACCAAGTCAAAACTCAGAACACTGCCTTGTCTCCCTCTCTCTGCCTCAGCTCCGGTTGGGTTTATTCGCTTCACTGGAAAGGTAAATAACTGGTCAGAGGGGTCAGTGGCAGATCCCCAGTGGCAGAGACCAGAATGTAGCTGCAAGTCCCAGATTCACCACCAGAAGCTTCCAGCATGTTCCTGCCCTGGCATGCCTTTCACGGGCTTTTGCTTCAACCCGAATTGGCACAAAAGCCAAATAAAAAGGAGCTGTGGTCAAAAAATTAAATTCTAGGAAGGTTAACTCAAAGATGTACTTTTCATCTGCTTTACTGTATTGGGAATTTTCTGCATTAATTTTGTTTCTTGTACCAAGACTCCTTCAACAGCTAAAATCATGACGCTGTGAAAATGTGCAGATTAAATTAGTAATTGTCCACGTTTAAGCCATCTACATTAAAACATAACAAAAAAGCCTTCTTCATTTTAAATGGCAAACAAGCTGAATGCAGATTAGCTGACACTTTTGCATCAAGTATGATTCCTTTACAGTGATCTGGGCTCTGATCTACTGTACTCACATGGGATCCCTGGGAACCTATCTCCTGTAAGATCATATCTTAATTTGCTTGGGTAATACTTTTAGCAATTTGGTGTCTTCCTACCCCCTTTTCCACCAATGAAATAAATCATATTGTGGTCATTAAGTAAACCCATTCATCCAGTTCCATTTGCTATAATTCTGCCTGCTACCGTGTAGCCCGGGGCTATTGATCAAGCATAGCATTCCCATCCAAGAGTGTGTATGTGAGCATGTGTTTAATTAGAAACTTAATTTATTGCAATGACAGCATGGAAACTTTTAAACACAGGAATTTTCAGCCCTATTTTCAGCTTTTAAAAACATACATGCCTTGTTTGATTGCAGACAGCTTATTTCATTTATACAAAAAAATATTTCCACGATTAAAATTAATTATGGAAATGTTTCATTCATCGATTTTTCATACATTGCCTTCAAGAGTTTATAAGCCTCCCAAAGGTAGAAACATTATTTGAACGAGTATATGTCTTTGCTATGTTACAGAACCAGAGAACCACTGTGGGAAAGGAAGGCACCTCCAAACCCCTGCTCAGAGCCAGATCACCCACAGAGGTTGCTGAGGACCATGTCGAGCTGGCTTCTTAACATCTCCAAGGATGGAGATTCCATAGCCTCTATGGGCAACCTGTGACACAGCCCAACCACCATCCTCACAAAATTAAATGTTTTCTTCTGGCTATGTGCAATTTACTGTATTTCAGTTGATGCCTCTTGCCTCTTGACCTTTTAGTAGGAGACATTGAGAAAAGTCTGACTCTGCCTTCTTTACTTCCTCATCCAGGTGTTTATATACATTTCATACATACATACATATATATGTAAATATAAAATCAATATACATTGGTAAAACTCCTGCTGAAGCCAAGATAAACCACATCCACTGCTCACCCTTGTTCACTGAGCCCATTGCTTCATCATGAAATGTTCTCAGGTTGGTCAGACATAGTTCCCCCTTCATGAATCAATGCTGGCTACTCTAAATCACCTTGTTTGGAAATGATTTCTGAAAGGCTGAAGTGAGGCTGAGTGGCTTTTTGTTCCCTGAATCCTCCTTCATGAAGAGAGAGGTGACATTTGCTTTCTTCCAGGTCTCGGAAGTCTTACTCATTTTCACAAATAATGGAGGGAGAACTGGCAGTGACATGGGACAGCTCCCTCAGCACTTCCTGGCTGTATCCCACCAGGTTCCAGGGATTTGTGTATGTCCAGGTAGTTTAGATGTTCCTTTACCAGGTCCTACTCTAACAAGGGTTAAGTCTGCCTTGCTCCAGACCTTTCCTCAGGTCTCAGGAGTCTGGGATTTCAGTAACCAAAACTTATCAGTGAAAATCAAGGTGAGGAAGGCGCTGAGACTCTCACTATCTTCCATGTGTCGCATCAGCATCATTTTTGCAACAGATCCACATTTTTAATGGTCTTTCTTTTCATGTTGAACTGTCTATAGACACCCTTTCTGCGGCCATTCAGACCCCTCACCAGGTCCACCTCCTGGTGAGCTTTGGCTGTCCCAGCTCTGTCTATGGACACCTGGACACTGTCTCTATATTCACCCCAGGTCACCTTCCCCTGCTTCCATGCTTCACACATCTTTTATGTTTATATCTGCAGATGGATGGCAGGATTCCTGCCACCTTTGCAAGGCATGAAGGGGTCCAAAGGAGCAGTGTGCCTAGCTGACAGCACCATTTCAGAGCAGCAGCCTGTCACCGTTTTCTGCCTGAAGCACTGAAGGCTGTCACAACCATTTATCTAGGGCACTCCAAGCCACATAACCATTATTTTTCCCCATAGGAATCCACCTCCTGGTGACTGTGAAGCCACAGCCTGCCGTGGGGACCTCTCCTCTGAGGACACAGCGGCTCCCAACTCCCTGATGGAGGTCACCATCCCTCCCTCCCTCCCTCCCCCGTGGCCACAGCCCTGCTGGCAGTGCTGCAGGGAAGGCTCCAGCCCGGGAGGGGGATCAGCCAGGGCAGGCTCGGGTCACTGCCTGCTGATCACCTGCAGCACACACATGAGCTGAATGACAGAGCGAGCAAAAGCGTCAGTGAAGCAGACAAATGTGATAAAAGATGCTGTGAGGGCAGCTTGAATAATTCTGTGAAGAGCACTGGCTTGTCATCAGGGTACTAAAACCTTGGAAAATTCACATTGGAGGGATAGAGTATTTTCCTCATTCTTGGTCATAACATAGCAATCTTAAGGTCTATTGCACAGCCAATACTTAGATTATAACAGGCAAATTGAGCTTTCATAATTTTCATCTGGAATATCAGAATAAAACACCTCCCTCACCTCCTTTTAAATGAGAACTTTCTCTGCCTCTCCCTCATTCCTTCCAATTGTAAAGACCTTACCAATTGCCTATATTTCCTACTTATTTCCATCTAAAAAAATACTTTTTTTCCCCTAATATTTTTTGTATTAAATATGACCATGCTTACTGCCGGAACAGAAACAGCTCATTCCTCTCTTACAAGGCTGCAGCCGAAGTGCCTCTCCTAAGATTAAAGGAAAATCCCTCCTAGGTATGATTTGATTTGAGCATTAGCAAGACATCTGCCAAGATGCTAGCACAATTATCCAGTATAGTACACACTCTTCTAATTTACTATTTTATTTATTTATTTCCAACATAGACTGTGTTTCATTAACTAATACTTCATTTCCAGTAACCATAAGGTGCTGTCCAAGAAGTTGGCTAAGAAAAAAGCAGAGATAACATCAAGATTCATTGTCTTCCCAAGTAGCACAGTCCTGGTCACAGAAGCTGGAGAACAGGGAGAAAGAACTTGTGCTCCTATCAGGAATACCCTTCAACCCTATTTTGGAAGTAAATAAGAATCATACCTCCACTTCCCACTTTTTGTCTCTGGACATATACTGCATGCTGCTTCAAAAGAGAGAAAAAAATCAAAAAAGAGACAGAAAATTTTGCTGTTCTGTTCCACTTTATGTCCAGCACTAGTAAAGCAACTTAGATGTGCCAAAAAAATGAGAATGGCCTGTGTTCTCTGCTCTAGTTTGACAATTTAATTTGTCATCTTCCCTGGAACATCCATTTTTATAGATATTTAACATTTTTTTTTTTTAATCATAAGAAAGAGACAAAAAGACTCATGCAAAACTGTCAAGCATTAAAGAGATTATGCTCAATGTCCTTCCAGTAGTTTGATATTTAATATTTCCCTAAATGCATTCCAGCTGCTGAGTGGGGTTGAGTTTTTTAAGAACATACTGGAAAATACATAGTCCTCTAATATTTCCTCTCTTGTGTTTGTTCCCAGCAATAATTGGATCAACTTCTCCTCCCCTTTTTGGGGGAGAAGGCTATCTTTATCATATGAAAGGTTTCCAATTCTCATCTCCAGATGTTTAAGAAGCTCAATTCAAAGAGTTGCCCAGAAGTGCACATCCCTGCCTGGGACAGACACAGTAGGACTGTGATGCTTTAAAGAATGCTCCCCTATGGTTGTTCTTGGTTTTATAAGGAGGACAGAGATTTGAAAGCAACGTGGTAGCCAAGGACTCTAGGTTATGGAAAAGGTTAGGTTTAATCTTACATTTTTCTATTTTATTACTCATTTTACTTCTTTTTCTTGCCTCATCCTCCACTCACCAGAGGCAGCTCCATCATAGGGATATTTCACTCCCTGGTTGTCCCTCCAGAACAGGGAACAGAAACTCATTTTTCTATCTCATTCTTCAAATGCTCTTTTCTACACTTTCTCTGTTTCTTCTAACAATATTATAGCTGTACCAAAGTTTGTGACTCCATGAGGTTTGTTACTTCTCTGTTGTTGCTTGCAATTAGCTTAACAACTTATCACTCATCCACAGAGGCTTTAAATAATTTATATTTCAGGTTTTGCTTTTCAGTATTTCCTCCCAATCCTTTTGCAAATTAGTCTTTTTTTTTTCCTCAAGAGTTCTTTGCTCATAAACACTGCCAATCTATTTTACTTAATACATTTCTGATTGTATTAAATTGGAACATTTACATGTTAATACACCTGTATTTGTATCCAAAATCCATCCCTAATGATCACGGTACTTACCATATCCATTTTACTTAATAAAATTCAGTCTGAAGTTTTTCCTTGCTGAGTTGCCTGTAACACATACTGATATAAAAATGAGTTCTACATGAAACCTTAGTCCTCCTTATTAATGATTGAATAAATTATACAAATTAAAATTCCCTTGATATCACTGCAGTCACTAATCTAATGCTCTCAGCCATCTCTGAGTGTGCTTCCCTACCCTGAACCACAGGTGGTAAACACTTTTTCCTTCCCCCTCAATACTTCAATTTAAACTGAGTCCAAATTTCCACATTCCCCTTCATTTTTAATAATCCTCCTCACAAGCTGAAAGGAGTTATTAACTCACAGTGCCACCTTTCTCAATTTTCCTTACAAAATATTCTGATGCAGAGGGTGTCCTCTGAATTCCTAATCTAGTCATGACAGCACACACTACACAAATAAGAATTGACATAACATTAACTTTTGTAAATAGTATTAATAAAAATAAACATTTGCAACCATTGTCAATAGAAAGACTATTGAGAGCTTGTATAAAATTTATGTGCCCATATGTTTCCTCTATGAACTGATTTAAGGTTAATATTTTAAAGTTCTTGTTGTTTTAATAAAAAATATGATAACCAACCTGGTCTTTCCCCAGAAACAACAGGGCAAAGATCTTGGGCTTCAGAAGAGGAGGTCCTTCTAAAACTCTATTTAAGACCCCTAATGTCTATAGCAGATTAATTTGTATATAAATAATAAAGAGAATATAAAATTAATTAAAACAGTTGGTTAGCTCCTGTCCTGCTGGAGACTTTTCCCTTTGATTCCCTTTGCATCTTCACACTGTCATGAAAATTGCTTTTGCTGCTTCTCCTCTTCCTTGCCCCTCTGTTTTTCTCACATCCTTGTGAGGGTGGACTGGGTGAATGTGGAGCAACACATTGCTGATTATTGTTCATACAAAGCTATGGACAGACAGACAAGTTATTCAAATTTTCCTGAGTTAGAAGCAGTTATTTGAGTATCTCTCCCCCAACAGTTGTCAGTTGTCATGAACTTGCAGAATTGAAATAATCTTGGAAAAGCTCTGTCTTTCTATTTAGTTAAAACTGACCCATGGGTTCAGATGTTAATGGAAAACAGGAGGAGAGCAGAGACACAGGACAGCATGCAAAAACAAACTTCCTTTTTTAGCAGCACAGGCTAAAAAGTGGGAAAGTGAATTATGTCTGTTCAATCTACACTTCATTTTGTGCCTTAAAGGGTATACCATGCCCAGGGAGCCAGTTTTTTCACATTCCTTCTCTAAATTTAGTAGTGTTAAAGAAAATCATGGGTGTATTCTCATTACTTGGCTGCCAGTGAGAAGTACTTCCTTACTGTTTCTTTCATATGCCATAGGCCAGAAATCTCTATTTCTTTGTGCTATATATTTAACAATATGACCACTCTTCGTGCACCGATACTAGTGGACCTTAAAACATAGATAATTGAAAATCAAAATCAGGCATTTCTTCTCCTCCTTTATGAAAAGTGAATTTCCTTTCCCTGTACAATATCAGAACAATATTCTGGACAGTGGATTTTAAAAAGAAGTTTTCTGCCTGTCTGAAGATGGCTTGAAACTTCAGAATGCACAAATGAGAAATCAATATCTGGAGAGCATCACTTCTTAGATCTATGGCTGCACATCCATAAGAAAGACACTTGAAAGCTTGGAAAAAAGCAGAAGTCTGTCTCAGTCTAATATTGCACTGAGGGACATAAGAATGTGATTCTTCCTCTCAGCCTACCCTTCCTCTCTTATTCTACTGAAGAGGGAAATGTACAGAGTAAAAGTACCTTGCACTTCTTCCCAGCACAATTTAAAGCAGTTTTTTTTTTCTTTTTCTGTGCCAGAGTAGATACTTGACAAAAGGCCTTTCAACTATAATTTCTTCCTTTACCTCATGCTATTTCACCATTTCTTTCAAGACTTTATTTGGGTCATTAGTAAGTGTTCTGCTTTATTTTAAGGATGGTAAAATCCAGAAATATTATCAGAGAAATGGACGGGGACAAGAATACAAACAGCTTCTCTACCCTGTGTTCCTTATCAGTCCCTGGTTGCCATCCATTTTTTCTATGCTCTTACCTCCTCTGCATCTTTTCAGATTTGCTTTCTTCTGGCTCTTCTTTTTCTGTTGACTTAAAATACAACAGTGTTTTAAAATGATAAATCAAATTTATTCTCTTTTCACCTCTAAGATTCATTTGACTGATGTGCACTCATAACTTTATACTAATTTCTGATCTTCATTTGCTTTATTCTCATTCATTTTAAAGCCAGAAGGATTTTATTCTGAAGTGCTTTCTGCAGCTACAGGACTTAAAAACCTTTTTCTCAATAAAATAAGCACTGACATTTTATCACAATCATAGGCCTTCAGCTAATTAGAGTTTTAAGAGAAATAAAACTGATGCAAAACTTGTGGTAAAATAGAGTGAGCAGCACAATGGTTCCTGGTGTCCATCTTCAGTGTGCTAAAAGGGAGACAAGAAAAAAAGAAAATAGCCACACTAGAAAAACACAGCTTGAAGAAATGGGCCAGATAAGCCCCGTTCTCTTGGACTGGTGAGTTAGAAGCATCCCTCCTGTGAACAGCTCTCTAACATGCTCTTGGCTGACAGCACATTTTCCTTCTCAAGGATGATGAATTTGGATTAATATATTCATTATATATTTTGTGTCTATGCTCAGGACAAGTACTCACCCACATATTTATGTGCTATCATTTTTTCATTGTGTGAAAAACATATTGTTTGAAGTTACAGGATTGACCACCGGTAATAAACCATAGCATGAGATACATTTGATATGTCACTTCTGTCAGTAAACCATGGGGTAAAGGGAAAAAAATTGCCTCATGCATATGTTTTAGGGACATTTTGTTCCTGTTTCTTATTGTCTCACTTTTCCTGATTCCAGTCAGAAACTCGGCAACCAAGGACTGACTTGTTTAGCACCCTCCAAATGTGCTGAAATGAGTTTAGTCACAGCCCACACAGAATGCTATTTCTGTTTACTGAAGTCCAAATCTGCTCTACAACTGAGGATCATGGATCAAAGATCAGCCAGTAGGCAACAGATATTTCATTTCCAAATTTTGCATGCAGAAGAAGACCAAAAATATTGTCATTTTACCAAGCTTTCCACAAAATAAGTGTAAGCATCATTCAGGTGGGTTTTATATAAAATACACATAAAGATCATAAATTAGCTCAATTAGACAACAGAATATATTAATCATAAAAGTGTGACAACAGATTTTTGACAGCAATGTGACTGTCCACTTCTCATAAGGCTTATTGTGGAGAATATTGTTTTAATTTTGGTCCACATTAACTGTTTTCTTTTAGATTACACCATTAACAATACTATTTCCCTTAAATAGGTTATCTAAAATGCCTTTAAGATGTGTTTATGGCATATCTGATGATATAATGAAGTTCATTTAGCTCCTATAAATATTCTTAAAGGGCTCTTTTCAGCAGGTCATTCCTCTTCCACACCAGGCCATGCAGTGATATATGATGCCATTAGTAGGCCATCCTCAGCCCAGTTTCTCCACCAGATGTATATATTTTTAATTATTCTTTCTTTGTCAGAGTGAGTGACATTTTACTGGTTGCTGTACTGAAAGTGGCAGGCAGTTGATAGAGTGCTCCATGGACCTGTCGTTCCACTCATCAATTTCTTGCAGGTGCACAGTTTTGCTTTTAAACACTATAATTCTATGTCAGAGGAGATGTATACAGGCTTAGAGGGTCTATTCAATAAGCCATAAATTCTGTGGAGGTTCTTTATATTATTCTAAGTTGGGGTGCCTTTGCTGTTTTCAGCTCAACATAGCTCTTGTTTTCACATTCATTTAGAAGCTCATTGTCAGGTTTTTTTTAAATGAAGGGAGAGGGAGAGGGAGAGGGAGAGGGA